>CAMAOG010000266.1:0-21888 GCA_945859605.1 Lumbricus rubellus | reverse complement strand
ACAAGCCGGTTCGAAGAAGCCCATGCAATGGAAAAGAAATTTAATAATAATAATAATAATATTAAATATTAATTTGCTGCTGAATACTTTAGGCGGCACACGAAGTTAGGTTTTTCGCGCAGGCCGGGTCGGTCCCTACCCAGGACCGTCTTCCTTGAGCGCTGCCTAGGGTATTCTACTGATGACAAGCCGGTTCGAAGAAGCCCATGCAATGGAAAAGAAATTTAATAATAATAATAATAATATTAAATATTAATTTGCTGCTGAATACTTTAGGCGGCACACGAAGTTAGGTTTTTCGCGCAGGCCGGGTCGGTCCCTACCCAGGACCGTCTTCCTTGAGCGCTGCCTAGGGTATTCTACTGATGACAAGCCGGTTCGAAGAAGCCCATGCAATGGAAAAGAAATTTAATAATAATAATAATAATATTAAATATTAATTTGCTGCTGAATACTTTAGGCGGCACACGAAGTTAGGTTTTTCGCGCAGGCCGGGTCGGTCCCTACCCAGGACCGTCTTCCTTGAGCGCTGCCTAGGGTATTCTACTGATGACAAGCCGGTTCGAAGAAGCCCATGCAATGGAAAAGAAATTTAATAATAATAATAATAATATTAAATATTAATTTGCTGCTGAATACTTTAGGCGGCACACGAAGTTAGGTTTTTCGCGCAGGCCGGGTCGGTCCCTACCCAGGACCGTCTTCCTTGAGCGCTGCCTAGGGTATTCTACTGATGACAAGCCGGTTCGAAGAAGCCCATGCAATGGAAAAGAAATTTAATAATAATAATAATAATATTAAATATTAATTTGCTGCTGAATACTTTAGGCGGCACACGAAGTTAGGTTTTTCGCGCAGGCCGGGTCGGTCCCTACCCAGGACCGTCTTCCTTGAGCGCTGCCTAGGGTATTCTACTGATGACAAGCCGGTTCGAAGAAGCCCATGCAATGGAAAAGAAATTTAATAATAATAATAATAATATTAAATATTAATTTGCTGCTGAATACTTTAGGCGGCACACGAAGTTAGGTTTTTCGCGCAGGCCGGGTCGGTCCCTACCCAGGACCGTCTTCCTTGAGCGCTGCCTAGGGTATTCTACTGATGACAAGCCGGTTCGAAGAAGCCCATGCAATGGAAAAGAAATTTAATAATAATAATAATAATATTAAATATTAATTTGCTGCTGAATACTTTAGGCGGCACACGAAGTTAGGTTTTTCGCGCAGGCCGGGTCGGTCCCTACCCAGGACCGTCTTCCTTGAGCGCTGCCTAGGGTATTCTACTGATGACAAGCCGGTTCGAAGAAGCCCATGCAATGGAAAAGAAATTTAATAATAATAATAATAATATTAAATATTAATTTGCTGCTGAATACTTTAGGCGGCACACGAAGTTAGGTTTTTCGCGCAGGCCGGGTCGGTCCCTACCCAGGACCGTCTTCCTTGAGCGCTGCCTAGGGTATTCTACTGATGACAAGCCGGTTCGAAGAAGCCCATGCAATGGAAAAGAAATTTAATAATAATAATAATAATATTAAATATTAATTTGCTGCTGAATACTTTAGGCGGCACACGAAGTTAGGTTTTTCGCGCAGGCCGGGTCGGTCCCTACCCAGGACCGTCTTCCTTGAGCGCTGCCTAGGGTATTCTACTGATGACAAGCCGGTTCGAAGAAGCCCATGCAATGGAAAAGAAATTTAATAATAATAATAATAATATTAAATATTAATTTGCTGCTGAATACTTTAGGCGGCACACGAAGTTAGGTTTTTCGCGCAGGCCGGGTCGGTCCCCTACCCAGGACCGTCTTCCTTGAGCGCTGCCTAGGGTATTCTACTGATGACAAGCCGGTTCGAAGAAGCCCATGCAATGGAAAAGAAATTTAATAATAATAATAATAATATTAAATATTAATTTGCTGCTGAATACTTTAGGCGGCACACGAAGTTAGGTTTTTCGCGCAGGCCGGGTCGGTCCCTACCCAGGACCGTCTTCCTTGAGCGCTGCCTAGGGTATTCTACTGATGACAAGCCGGTTCGAAGAAGCCCATGCAATGGAAAAGAAATTTAATAATAATAATAATAATATTAAATATTAATTTGCTGCTGAATACTTTAGGCGGCACACGAAGTTAGGTTTTTCGCGCAGGCCGGGTCGGTCCCTACCCAGGACCGTCTTCCTTGAGCGCTGCCTAGGGTATTCTACTGATGACAAGCCGGTTCGAAGAAGCCCATGCAATGGAAAAGAAATTTAATAATAATAATAATAATATTAAATATTAATTTGCTGCTGAATACTTTAGGCGGCACACGAAGTTAGGTTTTTCGCGCAGGCCGGGTCGGTCCCTACCCAGGACCGTCTTCCTTGAGCGCTGCCTAGGGTATTCTACTGATGACAAGCCGGTTCGAAGAAGCCCATGCAATGGAAAAGAAATTTAATAATAATAATAATAATATTAAATATTAATTTGCTGCTGAATACTTTAGGCGGCACACGAAGTTAGGTTTTTCGCGCAGGCCGGGTCGGTCCCTACCCAGGACCGTCTTCCTTGAGCGCTGCCTAGGGTATTCTACTGATGACAAGCCGGTTCGAAGAAGCCCATGCAATGGAAAAGAAATTTAATAATAATAATAATAATATTAAATATTAATTTGCTGCTGAATACTTTAGGCGGCACACGAAGTTAGGTTTTTCGCGCAGGCCGGGTCGGTCCCTACCCAGGACCGTCTTCCTTGAGCGCTGCCTAGGGTATTCTACTGATGACAAGCCGGTTCGAAGAAGCCCATGCAATGGAAAAGAAATTTAATAATAATAATAATAATATTAAATATTAATTTGCTGCTGAATACTTTAGGCGGCACACGAAGTTAGGTTTTTCGCGCAGGCCGGGTCGGTCCCTACCCAGGACCGTCTTCCTTGAGCGCTGCCTAGGGTATTCTACTGATGACAAGCCGGTTCGAAGAAGCCCATGCAATGGAAAAGAAATTTAATAATAATAATAATAATATTAAATATTAATTTGCTGCTGAATACTTTAGGCGGCACACGAAGTTAGGTTTTTCGCGCAGGCCGGGTCGGTCCCTACCCAGGACCGTCTTCCTTGAGCGCTGCCTAGGGTATTCTACTGATGACAAGCCGGTTCGAAGAAGCCCATGCAATGGAAAAGAAATTTAATAATAATAATAATAATATTAAATATTAATTTGCTGCTGAATACTTTAGGCGGCACACGAAGTTAGGTTTTTCGCGCAGGCCGGGTCGGTCCCTACCCAGGACCGTCTTCCTTGAGCGCTGCCTAGGGTATTCTACTGATGACAAGCCGGTTCGAAGAAGCCCATGCAATGGAAAAGAAATTTAATAATAATAATAATAATATTAAATATTAATTTGCTGCTGAATACTTTAGGCGGCACACGAAGTTAGGTTTTTCGCGCAGGCCGGGTCGGTCCCTACCCAGGACCGTCTTCCTTGAGCGCTGCCTAGGGTATTCTACTGATGACAAGCCGGTTCGAAGAAGCCCATGCAATGGAAAAGAAATTTAATAATAATAATAATAATATTAAATATTAATTTGCTGCTGAATACTTTAGGCGGCACACGAAGTTAGGTTTTTCGCGCAGGCCGGGTCGGTCCCTACCCAGGACCGTCTTCCTTGAGCGCTGCCTAGGGTATTCTACTGATGACAAGCCGGTTCGAAGAAGCCCATGCAATGGAAAAGAAATTTAATAATAATAATAATAATATTAAATATTAATTTGCTGCTGAATACTTTAGGCGGCACACGAAGTTAGGTTTTTCGCGCAGGCCGGGTCGGTCCCTACCCAGGACCGTCTTCCTTGAGCGCTGCCTAGGGTATTCTACTGATGACAAGCCGGTTCGAAGAAGCCCATGCAATGGAAAAGAAATTTAATAATAATAATAATAATATTAAATATTAATTTGCTGCTGAATACTTTAGGCGGCACACGAAGTTAGGTTTTTCGCGCAGGCCGGGTCGGTCCCTACCCAGGACCGTCTTCCTTGAGCGCTGCCTAGGGTATTCTACTGATGACAAGCCGGTTCGAAGAAGCCCATGCAATGGAAAAGAAATTTAATAATAATAATAATAATATTAAATATTAATTTGCTGCTGAATACTTTAGGCGGCACACGAAGTTAGGTTTTTCGCGCAGGCCGGGTCGGTCCCTACCCAGGACCGTCTTCCTTGAGCGCTGCCTAGGGTATTCTACTGATGACAAGCCGGTTCGAAGAAGCCCATGCAATGGAAAAGAAATTTAATAATAATAATAATAATATTAAATATTAATTTGCTGCTGAATACTTTAGGCGGCACACGAAGTTAGGTTTTTCGCGCAGGCCGGGTCGGTCCCTACCCAGGACCGTCTTCCTTGAGCGCTGCCTAGGGTATTCTACTGATGACAAGCCGGTTCGAAGAAGCCCATGCAATGGAAAAGAAATTTAATAATAATAATAATAATATTAAATATTAATTTGCTGCTGAATACTTTAGGCGGCACACGAAGTTAGGTTTTTCGCGCAGGCCGGGTCGGTCCCTACCCAGGACCGTCTTCCTTGAGCGCTGCCTAGGGTATTCTACTGATGACAAGCCGGTTCGAAGAAGCCCATGCAATGGAAAAGAAATTTAATAATAATAATAATAATATTAAATATTAATTTGCTGCTGAATACTTTAGGCGGCACACGAAGTTAGGTTTTTCGCGCAGGCCGGGTCGGTCCCTACCCAGGACCGTCTTCCTTGAGCGCTGCCTAGGGTATTCTACTGATGACAAGCCGGTTCGAAGAAGCCCATGCAATGGAAAAGAAATTTAATAATAATAATAATAATATTAAATATTAATTTGCTGCTGAATACTTTAGGCGGCACACGAAGTTAGGTTTTTCGCGCAGGCCGGGTCGGTCCCTACCCAGGACCGTCTTCCTTGAGCGCTGCCTAGGGTATTCTACTGATGACAAGCCGGTTCGAAGAAGCCCATGCAATGGAAAAGAAATTTAATAATAATAATAATAATATTAAATATTAATTTGCTGCTGAATACTTTAGGCGGCACACGAAGTTAGGTTTTTCGCGCAGGCCGGGTCGGTCCCTACCCAGGACCGTCTTCCTTGAGCGCTGCCTAGGGTATTCTACTGATGACAAGCCGGTTCGAAGAAGCCCATGCAATGGAAAAGAAATTTAATAATAATAATAATAATATTAAATATTAATTTGCTGCTGAATACTTTAGGCGGCACACGAAGTTAGGTTTTTCGCGCAGGCCGGGTCGGTCCCTACCCAGGACCGTCTTCCTTGAGCGCTGCCTAGGGTATTCTACTGATGACAAGCCGGTTCGAAGAAGCCCATGCAATGGAAAAGAAATTTAATAATAATAATAATAATATTAAATATTAATTTGCTGCTGAATACTTTAGGCGGCACACGAAGTTAGGTTTTTCGCGCAGGCCGGGTCGGTCCCTACCCAGGACCGTCTTCCTTGAGCGCTGCCTAGGGTATTCTACTGATGACAAGCCGGTTCGAAGAAGCCCATGCAATGGAAAAGAAATTTAATAATAATAATAATAATATTAAATATTAATTTGCTGCTGAATACTTTAGGCGGCACACGAAGTTAGGTTTTTCGCGCAGGCCGGGTCGGTCCCTACCCAGGACCGTCTTCCTTGAGCGCTGCCTAGGGTATTCTACTGATGACAAGCCGGTTCGAAGAAGCCCATGCAATGGAAAAGAAATTTAATAATAATAATAATAATATTAAATATTAATTTGCTGCTGAATACTTTAGGCGGCACACGAAGTTAGGTTTTTCGCGCAGGCCGGGTCGGTCCCTACCCAGGACCGTCTTCCTTGAGCGCTGCCTAGGGTATTCTACTGATGACAAGCCGGTTCGAAGAAGCCCATGCAATGGAAAAGAAATTTAATAATAATAATAATAATATTAAATATTAATTTGCTGCTGAATACTTTAGGCGGCACACGAAGTTAGGTTTTTCGCGCAGGCCGGGTCGGTCCCTACCCAGGACCGTCTTCCTTGAGCGCTGCCTAGGGTATTCTACTGATGACAAGCCGGTTCGAAGAAGCCCATGCAATGGAAAAGAAATTTAATAATAATAATAATAATATTAAATATTAATTTGCTGCTGAATACTTTAGGCGGCACACGAAGTTAGGTTTTTCGCGCAGGCCGGGTCGGTCCCTACCCAGGACCGTCTTCCTTGAGCGCTGCCTAGGGTATTCTACTGATGACAAGCCGGTTCGAAGAAGCCCATGCAATGGAAAAGAAATTTAATAATAATAATAATAATATTAAATATTAATTTGCTGCTGAATACTTTAGGCGGCACACGAAGTTAGGTTTTTCGCGCAGGCCGGGTCGGTCCCTACCCAGGACCGTCTTCCTTGAGCGCTGCCTAGGGTATTCTACTGATGACAAGCCGGTTCGAAGAAGCCCATGCAATGGAAAAGAAATTTAATAATAATAATAATAATATTAAATATTAATTTGCTGCTGAATACTTTAGGCGGCACACGAAGTTAGGTTTTTCGCGCAGGCCGGGTCGGTCCCTACCCAGGACCGTCTTCCTTGAGCGCTGCCTAGGGTATTCTACTGATGACAAGCCGGTTCGAAGAAGCCCATGCAATGGAAAAGAAATTTAATAATAATAATAATAATATTAAATATTAATTTGCTGCTGAATACTTTAGGCGGCACACGAAGTTAGGTTTTTCGCGCAGGCCGGGTCGGTCCCTACCCAGGACCGTCTTCCTTGAGCGCTGCCTAGGGTATTCTACTGATGACAAGCCGGTTCGAAGAAGCCCATGCAATGGAAAAGAAATTTAATAATAATAATAATAATATTAAATATTAATTTGCTGCTGAATACTTTAGGCGGCACACGAAGTTAGGTTTTTCGCGCAGGCCGGGTCGGTCCCTACCCAGGACCGTCTTCCTTGAGCGCTGCCTAGGGTATTCTACTGATGACAAGCCGGTTCGAAGAAGCCCATGCAATGGAAAAGAAATTTAATAATAATAATAATAATATTAAATATTAATTTGCTGCTGAATACTTTAGGCGGCACACGAAGTTAGGTTTTTCGCGCAGGCCGGGTCGGTCCCTACCCAGGACCGTCTTCCTTGAGCGCTGCCTAGGGTATTCTACTGATGACAAGCCGGTTCGAAGAAGCCCATGCAATGGAAAAGAAATTTAATAATAATAATAATAATATTAAATATTAATTTGCTGCTGAATACTTTAGGCGGCACACGAAGTTAGGTTTTTCGCGCAGGCCGGGTCGGTCCCTACCCAGGACCGTCTTCCTTGAGCGCTGCCTAGGGTATTCTACTGATGACAAGCCGGTTCGAAGAAGCCCATGCAATGGAAAAGAAATTTAATAATAATAATAATAATATTAAATATTAATTTGCTGCTGAATACTTTAGGCGGCACACGAAGTTAGGTTTTTCGCGCAGGCCGGGTCGGTCCCTACCCAGGACCGTCTTCCTTGAGCGCTGCCTAGGGTATTCTACTGATGACAAGCCGGTTCGAAGAAGCCCATGCAATGGAAAAGAAATTTAATAATAATAATAATAATAATATTAAATATTAATTTGCTGCTGAATACTTTAGGCGGCACACGAAGTTAGGTTTTTCGCGCAGGCCGGGTCGGTCCCTACCCAGGACCGTCTTCCTTGAGCGCTGCCTAGGGTATTCTACTGATGACAAGCCGGTTCGAAGAAGCCCATGCAATGGAAAAGAAATTTAATAATAATAATAATAATATTAAATATTAATTTGCTGCTGAATACTTTAGGCGGCACACGAAGTTAGGTTTTTCGCGCAGGCCGGGTCGGTCCCTACCCAGGACCGTCTTCCTTGAGCGCTGCCTAGGGTATTCTACTGATGACAAGCCGGTTCGAAGAAGCCCATGCAATGGAAAAGAAATTTAATAATAATAATAATAATATTAAATATTAATTTGCTGCTGAATACTTTAGGCGGCACACGAAGTTAGGTTTTTCGCGCAGGCCGGGTCGGTCCCTACCCAGGACCGTCTTCCTTGAGCGCTGCCTAGGGTATTCTACTGATGACAAGCCGGTTCGAAGAAGCCCATGCAATGGAAAAGAAATTTAATAATAATAATAATAATATTAAATATTAATTTGCTGCTGAATACTTTAGGCGGCACACGAAGTTAGGTTTTTCGCGCAGGCCGGGTCGGTCCCTACCCAGGACCGTCTTCCTTGAGCGCTGCCTAGGGTATTCTACTGATGACAAGCCGGTTCGAAGAAGCCCATGCAATGGAAAAGAAATTTAATAATAATAATAATAATATTAAATATTAATTTGCTGCTGAATACTTTAGGCGGCACACGAAGTTAGGTTTTTCGCGCAGGCCGGGTCGGTCCCTACCCAGGACCGTCTTCCTTGAGCGCTGCCTAGGGTATTCTACTGATGACAAGCCGGTTCGAAGAAGCCCATGCAATGGAAAAGAAATTTAATAATAATAATAATAATATTAAATATTAATTTGCTGCTGAATACTTTAGGCGGCACACGAAGTTAGGTTTTTCGCGCAGGCCGGGTCGGTCCCTACCCAGGACCGTCTTCCTTGAGCGCTGCCTAGGGTATTCTACTGATGACAAGCCGGTTCGAAGAAGCCCATGCAATGGAAAAGAAATTTAATAATAATAATAATAATATTAAATATTAATTTGCTGCTGAATACTTTAGGCGGCACACGAAGTTAGGTTTTTCGCGCAGGCCGGGTCGGTCCCTACCCAGGACCGTCTTCCTTGAGCGCTGCCTAGGGTATTCTACTGATGACAAGCCGGTTCGAAGAAGCCCATGCAATGGAAAAGAAATTTAATAATAATAATAATAATATTAAATATTAATTTGCTGCTGAATACTTTAGGCGGCACACGAAGTTAGGTTTTTCGCGCAGGCCGGGTCGGTCCCTACCCAGGACCGTCTTCCTTGAGCGCTGCCTAGGGTATTCTACTGATGACAAGCCGGTTCGAAGAAGCCCATGCAATGGAAAAGAAATTTAATAATAATAATAATAATATTAAATATTAATTTGCTGCTGAATACTTTAGGCGGCACACGAAGTTAGGTTTTTCGCGCAGGCCGGGTCGGTCCCTACCCAGGACCGTCTTCCTTGAGCGCTGCCTAGGGTATTCTACTGATGACAAGCCGGTTCGAAGAAGCCCATGCAATGGAAAAGAAATTTAATAATAATAATAATAATATTAAATATTAATTTGCTGCTGAATACTTTAGGCGGCACACGAAGTTAGGTTTTTCGCGCAGGCCGGGTCGGTCCCTACCCAGGACCGTCTTCCTTGAGCGCTGCCTAGGGTATTCTACTGATGACAAGCCGGTTCGAAGAAGCCCATGCAATGGAAAAGAAATTTAATAATAATAATAATAATATTAAATATTAATTTGCTGCTGAATACTTTAGGCGGCACACGAAGTTAGGTTTTTCGCGCAGGCCGGGTCGGTCCCTACCCAGGGTAGGGACCGACCATCAGTAGAATACCCTATACTGATGACAAGCCGGTTCGAAGAAGCCCATGCAATGGAAAAGAAAGTTAATAATAATAATAATAATATTAAATATTAATTTGCTGCTGAATACTTTAGGCGGCACACGAAGTTAGGTTTTTCGCGCAGGCCGGGTCGGTCCCTACCCAGGGTAGGGACCGACCCGGCCTGCGCGAAAAACCTAACTTCGTGTGCCGCCTAAAGTATTCAGCAGCAAATTAATATTTAATATTATTATTATTATTATTAAATTTCTTTTCCATTGCATGGGCTTCTTCGAACCGGCTTGTCATCAGTAGAATACCCTAGGCAGCGCTCAAGGAAGACGGTCCTGGGTAGGGACCGACCCGGCCTGCGCGAAAAACCTAACTTCGTGTGCCGCCTAAAGTATTCAGCAGCAAATTAATATTTAATATTATTATTATTATTATTAAATTTCTTTTCCATTGCATGGGCTTCTTCGAACCGGCTTGTCATCAGTAGAATACCCTAGGCAGCGCTCAAGGAAGACGGTCCTGGGTAGGGACCGACCCGGCCTGCGCGAAAAACCTAACTTCGTGTGCCGCCTAAAGTATTCAGCAGCAAATTAATATTTAATATTATTATTATTATTATTAAATTTCTTTTCCATTGCATGGGCTTCTTCGAACCGGCTTGTCATCAGTAGAATACCCTAGGCAGCGCTCAAGGAAGACGGTCCTGGGTAGGGACCGACCCGGCCTGCGCGAAAAACCTAACTTCGTGTGCCGCCTAAAGTATTCAGCAGCAAATTAATATTTAATATTATTATTATTATTATTAAATTTCTTTTCCATTGCATGGGCTTCTTCGAACCGGCTTGTCATCAGTAGAATACCCTAGGCAGCGCTCAAGGAAGACGGTCCTGGGTAGGGACCGACCCGGCCTGCGCGAAAAACCTAACTTCGTGTGCCGCCTAAAGTATTCAGCAGCAAATTAATATTTAATATTATTATTATTATTATTAAATTTCTTTTCCATTGCATGGGCTTCTTCGAACCGGCTTGTCATCAGTAGAATACCCTAGGCAGCGCTCAAGGAAGACGGTCCTGGGTAGGGACCGACCCGGCCTGCGCGAAAAACCTAACTTCGTGTGCCGCCTAAAGTATTCAGCAGCAAATTAATATTTAATATTATTATTATTATTATTAAATTTCTTTTCCATTGCATGGGCTTCTTCGAACCGGCTTGTCATCAGTAGAATACCCTAGGCAGCGCTCAAGGAAGACGGTCCTGGGTAGGGACCGACCCGGCCTGCGCGAAAAACCTAACTTCGTGTGCCGCCTAAAGTATTCAGCAGCAAATTAATATTTAATATTATTATTATTATTATTAAATTTCTTTTCCATTGCATGGGCTTCTTCGAACCGGCTTGTCATCAGTAGAATACCCTAGGCAGCGCTCAAGGAAGACGGTCCTGGGTAGGGACCGACCCGGCCTGCGCGAAAAACCTAACTTCGTGTGCCGCCTAAAGTATTCAGCAGCAAATTAATATTTAATATTATTATTATTATTATTAAATTTCTTTTCCATTGCATGGGCTTCTTCGAACCGGCTTGTCATCAGTAGAATACCCTAGGCAGCGCTCAAGGAAGACGGTCCTGGGTAGGGACCGACCCGGCCTGCGCGAAAAACCTAACTTCGTGTGCCGCCTAAAGTATTCAGCAGCAAATTAATATTTAATATTATTATTATTATTATTAAATTTCTTTTCCATTGCATGGGCTTCTTCGAACCGGCTTGTCATCAGTAGAATACCCTAGGCAGCGCTCAAGGAAGACGGTCCTGGGTAGGGACCGACCCGGCCTGCGCGAAAAACCTAACTTCGTGTGCCGCCTAAAGTATTCAGCAGCAAATTAATATTTAATATTATTATTATTATTATTAAATTTCTTTTCCATTGCATGGGCTTCTTCGAACCGGCTTGTCATCAGTAGAATACCCTAGGCAGCGCTCAAGGAAGACGGTCCTGGGTAGGGACCGACCCGGCCTGCGCGAAAAACCTAACTTCGTGTGCCGCCTAAAGTATTCAGCAGCAAATTAATATTTAATATTATTATTATTATTATTATTAAATTTCTTTTCCATTGCATGGGCTTCTTCGAACCGGCTTGTCATCAGTAGAATACCCTAGGCAGCGCTCAAGGAAGACGGTCCTGGGTAGGGACCGACCCGGCCTGCGCGAAAAACCTAACTTCGTGTGCCGCCTAAAGTATTCAGCAGCAAATTAATATTTAATATTATTATTATTATTATTAAATTTCTTTTCCATTGCATGGGCTTCTTCGAACCGGCTTGTCATCAGTAGAATACCCTAGGCAGCGCTCAAGGAAGACGGTCCTGGGTAGGGACCGACCCGGCCTGCGCGAAAAACCTAACTTCGTGTGCCGCCTAAAGTATTCAGCAGCAAATTAATATTTAATATTATTATTATTATTATTAAATTTCTTTTCCATTGCATGGGCTTCTTCGAACCGGCTTGTCATCAGTAGAATACCCTAGGCAGCGCTCAAGGAAGACGGTCCTGGGTAGGGACCGACCCGGCCTGCGCGAAAAACCTAACTTCGTGTGCCGCCTAAAGTATTCAGCAGCAAATTAATATTTAATATTATTATTATTATTATTAAATTTCTTTTCCATTGCATGGGCTTCTTCGAACCGGCTTGTCATCAGTAGAATACCCTAGGCAGCGCTCAAGGAAGACGGTCCTGGGTAGGGACCGACCCGGCCTGCGCGAAAAACCTAACTTCGTGTGCCGCCTAAAGTATTCAGCAGCAAATTAATATTTAATATTATTATTATTATTATTAAATTTCTTTTCCATTGCATGGGCTTCTTCGAACCGGCTTGTCATCAGTAGAATACCCTAGGCAGCGCTCAAGGAAGACGGTCCTGGGTAGGGACCGACCCGGCCTGCGCGAAAAACCTAACTTCGTGTGCCGCCTAAAGTATTCAGCAGCAAATTAATATTTAATATTATTATTATTATTATTAAATTTCTTTTCCATTGCATGGGCTTCTTCGAACCGGCTTGTCATCAGTAGAATACCCTAGGCAGCGCTCAAGGAAGACGGTCCTGGGTAGGGACCGACCCGGCCTGCGCGAAAAACCTAACTTCGTGTGCCGCCTAAAGTATTCAGCAGCAAATTAATATTTAATATTATTATTATTATTATTAAATTTCTTTTCCATTGCATGGGCTTCTTCGAACCGGCTTGTCATCAGTAGAATACCCTAGGCAGCGCTCAAGGAAGACGGTCCTGGGTAGGGACCGACCCGGCCTGCGCGAAAAACCTAACTTCGTGTGCCGCCTAAAGTATTCAGCAGCAAATTAATATTTAATATTATTATTATTATTATTAAATTTCTTTTCCATTGCATGGGCTTCTTCGAACCGGCTTGTCATCAGTAGAATACCCTAGGCAGCGCTCAAGGAAGACGGTCCTGGGTAGGGACCGACCCGGCCTGCGCGAAAAACCTAACTTCGTGTGCCGCCTAAAGTATTCAGCAGCAAATTAATATTTAATATTATTATTATTATTATTAAATTTCTTTTCCATTGCATGGGCTTCTTCGAACCGGCTTGTCATCAGTAGAATACCCTAGGCAGCGCTCAAGGAAGACGGTCCTGGGTAGGGACCGACCCGGCCTGCGCGAAAAACCTAACTTCGTGTGCCGCCTAAAGTATTCAGCAGCAAATTAATATTTAATATTATTATTATTATTATTATTAAATTTCTTTTCCATTGCATGGGCTTCTTCGAACCGGCTTGTCATCAGTAGAATACCCTAGGCAGCGCTCAAGGAAGACGGTCCTGGGTAGGGACCGACCCGGCCTGCGCGAAAAACCTAACTTCGTGTGCCGCCTAAAGTATTCAGCAGCAAATTAATATTTAATATTATTATTATTATTATTAAATTTCTTTTCCATTGCATGGGCTTCTTCGAACCGGCTTGTCATCAGTAGAATACCCTAGGCAGCGCTCAAGGAAGACGGTCCTGGGTAGGGACCGACCCGGCCTGCGCGAAAAACCTAACTTCGTGTGCCGCCTAAAGTATTCAGCAGCAAATTAATATTTAATATTATTATTATTATTATTAAATTTCTTTTCCATTGCATGGGCTTCTTCGAACCGGCTTGTCATCAGTAGAATACCCTAGGCAGCGCTCAAGGAAGACGGTCCTGGGTAGGGACCGACCCGGCCTGCGCGAAAAACCTAACTTCGTGTGCCGCCTAAAGTATTCAGCAGCAAATTAATATTTAATATTATTATTATTATTATTAAATTTCTTTTCCATTGCATGGGCTTCTTCGAACCGGCTTGTCATCAGTAGAATACCCTAGGCAGCGCTCAAGGAAGACGGTCCTGGGTAGGGACCGACCCGGCCTGCGCGAAAAACCTAACTTCGTGTGCCGCCTAAAGTATTCAGCAGCAAATTAATATTTAATATTATTATTATTATTATTAAATTTCTTTTCCATTGCATGGGCTTCTTCGAACCGGCTTGTCATCAGTAGAATACCCTAGGCAGCGCTCAAGGAAGACGGTCCTGGGTAGGGACCGACCCGGCCTGCGCGAAAAACCTAACTTCGTGTGCCGCCTAAAGTATTCAGCAGCAAATTAATATTTAATATTATTATTATTATTATTATTAAATTTCTTTTCCATTGCATGGGCTTCTTCGAACCGGCTTGTCATCAGTAGAATACCCTAGGCAGCGCTCAAGGAAGACGGTCCTGGGTAGGGACCGACCCGGCCTGCGCGAAAAACCTAACTTCGTGTGCCGCCTAAAGTATTCAGCAGCAAATTAATATTTAATATTATTATTATTATTATTAAATTTCTTTTCCATTGCATGGGCTTCTTCGAACCGGCTTGTCATCAGTAGAATACCCTAGGCAGCGCTCAAGGAAGACGGTCCTGGGTAGGGACCGACCCGGCCTGCGCGAAAAACCTAACTTCGTGTGCCGCCTAAAGTATTCAGCAGCAAATTAATATTTAATATTATTATTATTATTATTAAATTTCTTTTCCATTGCATGGGCTTCTTCGAACCGGCTTGTCATCAGTAGAATACCCTAGGCAGCGCTCAAGGAAGACGGTCCTGGGTAGGGACCGACCCGGCCTGCGCGAAAAACCTAACTTCGTGTGCCGCCTAAAGTATTCAGCAGCAAATTAATATTTAATATTATTATTATTATTATTAAATTTCTTTTCCATTGCATGGGCTTCTTCGAACCGGCTTGTCATCAGTAGAATACCCTAGGCAGCGCTCAAGGAAGACGGTCCTGGGTAGGGACCGACCCGGCCTGCGCGAAAAACCTAACTTCGTGTGCCGCCTAAAGTATTCAGCAGCAAATTAATATTTAATATTATTATTATTATTATTAAATTTCTTTTCCATTGCATGGGCTTCTTCGAACCGGCTTGTCATCAGTAGAATACCCTAGGCAGCGCTCAAGGAAGACGGTCCTGGGTAGGGACCGACCCGGCCTGCGCGAAAAACCTAACTTCGTGTGCCGCCTAAAGTATTCAGCAGCAAATTAATATTTAATATTATTATTATTATTATTAAATTTCTTTTCCATTGCATGGGCTTCTTCGAACCGGCTTGTCATCAGTAGAATACCCTAGGCAGCGCTCAAGGAAGACGGTCCTGGGTAGGGACCGACCCGGCCTGCGCGAAAAACCTAACTTCGTGTGCCGCCTAAAGTATTCAGCAGCAAATTAATATTTAATATTATTATTATTATTATTAAATTTCTTTTCCATTGCATGGGCTTCTTCGAACCGGCTTGTCATCAGTAGAATACCCTAGGCAGCGCTCAAGGAAGACGGTCCTGGGTAGGGACCGACCCGGCCTGCGCGAAAAACCTAACTTCGTGTGCCGCCTAAAGTATTCAGCAGCAAATTAATATTTAATATTATTATTATTATTATTAAATTTCTTTTCCATTGCATGGGCTTCTTCGAACCGGCTTGTCATCAGTAGAATACCCTAGGCAGCGCTCAAGGAAGACGGTCCTGGGTAGGGACCGACCCGGCCTGCGCGAAAAACCTAACTTCGTGTGCCGCCTAAAGTATTCAGCAGCAAATTAATATTTAATATTATTATTATTATTATTAAATTTCTTTTCCATTGCATGGGCTTCTTCGAACCGGCTTGTCATCAGTAGAATACCCTAGGCAGCGCTCAAGGAAGACGGTCCTGGGTAGGGACCGACCCGGCCTGCGCGAAAAACCTAACTTCGTGTGCCGCCTAAAGTATTCAGCAGCAAATTAATATTTAATATTATTATTATTATTATTAAATTTCTTTTCCATTGCATGGGCTTCTTCGAACCGGCTTGTCATCAGTAGAATACCCTAGGCAGCGCTCAAGGAAGACGGTCCTGGGTAGGGACCGACCCGGCCTGCGCGAAAAACCTAACTTCGTGTGCCGCCTAAAGTATTCAGCAGCAAATTAATATTTAATATTATTATTATTATTATTAAATTTCTTTTCCATTGCATGGGCTTCTTCGAACCGGCTTGTCATCAGTAGAATACCCTAGGCAGCGCTCAAGGAAGACGGTCCTGGGTAGGGACCGACCCGGCCTGCGCGAAAAACCTAACTTCGTGTGCCGCCTAAAGTATTCAGCAGCAAATTAATATTTAATATTATTATTATTATTATTAAATTTCTTTTCCATTGCATGGGCTTCTTCGAACCGGCTTGTCATCAGTAGAATACCCTAGGCAGCGCTCAAGGAAGACGGTCCTGGGTAGGGACCGACCCGGCCTGCGCGAAAAACCTAACTTCGTGTGCCGCCTAAAGTATTCAGCAGCAAATTAATATTTAATATTATTATTATTATTATTAAATTTCTTTTCCATTGCATGGGCTTCTTCGAACCGGCTTGTCATCAGTAGAATACCCTAGGCAGCGCTCAAGGAAGACGGTCCTGGGTAGGGACCGACCCGGCCTGCGCGAAAAACCTAACTTCGTGTGCCGCCTAAAGTATTCAGCAGCAAATTAATATTTAATATTATTATTATTATTATTAAATTTCTTTTCCATTGCATGGGCTTCTTCGAACCGGCTTGTCATCAGTAGAATACCCTAGGCAGCGCTCAAGGAAGACGGTCCTGGGTAGGGACCGACCCGGCCTGCGCGAAAAACCTAACTTCGTGTGCCGCCTAAAGTATTCAGCAGCAAATTAATATTTAATATTATTATTATTATTATTAAATTTCTTTTCCATTGCATGGGCTTCTTCGAACCGGCTTGTCATCAGTAGAATACCCTAGGCAGCGCTCAAGGAAGACGGTCCTGGGTAGGGACCGACCCGGCCTGCGCGAAAAACCTAACTTCGTGTGCCGCCTAAAGTATTCAGCAGCAAATTAATATTTAATATTATTATTATTATTATTAAATTTCTTTTCCATTGCATGGGCTTCTTCGAACCGGCTTGTCATCAGTAGAATACCCTAGGCAGCGCTCAAGGAAGACGGTCCTGGGTAGGGACCGACCCGGCCTGCGCGAAAAACCTAACTTCGTGTGCCGCCTAAAGTATTCAGCAGCAAATTAATATTTAATATTATTATTATTATTATTAAATTTCTTTTCCATTGCATGGGCTTCTTCGAACCGGCTTGTCATCAGTAGAATACCCTAGGCAGCGCTCAAGGAAGACGGTCCTGGGTAGGGACCGACCCGGCCTGCGCGAAAAACCTAACTTCGTGTGCCGCCTAAAGTATTCAGCAGCAAATTAATATTTAATATTATTATTATTATTATTAAATTTCTTTTCCATTGCATGGGCTTCTTCGAACCGGCTTGTCATCAGTAGAATACCCTAGGCAGCGCTCAAGGAAGACGGTCCTGGGTAGGGACCGACCCGGCCTGCGCGAAAAACCTAACTTCGTGTGCCGCCTAAAGTATTCAGCAGCAAATTAATATTTAATATTATTATTATTATTATTAAATTTCTTTTCCATTGCATGGGCTTCTTCGAACCGGCTTGTCATCAGTAGAATACCCTAGGCAGCGCTCAAGGAAGACGGTCCTGGGTAGGGACCGACCCGGCCTGCGCGAAAAACCTAACTTCGTGTGCCGCCTAAAGTATTCAGCAGCAAATTAATATTTAATATTATTATTATTATTATTAAATTTCTTTTCCATTGCATGGGCTTCTTCGAACCGGCTTGTCATCAGTAGAATACCCTAGGCAGCGCTCAAGGAAGACGGTCCTGGGTAGGGACCGACCCGGCCTGCGCGAAAAACCTAACTTCGTGTGCCGCCTAAAGTATTCAGCAGCAAATTAATATTTAATATTATTATTATTATTATTAAATTTCTTTTCCATTGCATGGGCTTCTTCGAACCGGCTTGTCATCAGTAGAATACCCTAGGCAGCGCTCAAGGAAGACGGTCCTGGGTAGGGACCGACCCGGCCTGCGCGAAAAACCTAACTTCGTGTGCCGCCTAAAGTATTCAGCAGCAAATTAATATTTAATATTATTATTATTATTATTAAATTTCTTTTCCATTGCATGGGCTTCTTCGAACCGGCTTGTCATCAGTAGAATACCCTAGGCAGCGCTCAAGGAAGACGGTCCTGGGTAGGGACCGACCCGGCCTGCGCGAAAAACCTAACTTCGTGTGCCGCCTAAAGTATTCAGCAGCAAATTAATATTTAATATTATTATTATTATTATTAAATTTCTTTTCCATTGCATGGGCTTCTTCGAACCGGCTTGTCATCAGTAGAATACCCTAGGCAGCGCTCAAGGAAGACGGTCCTGGGTAGGGACCGACCCGGCCTGCGCGAAAAACCTAACTTCGTGTGCCGCCTAAAGTATTCAGCAGCAAATTAATATTTAATATTATTATTATTATTATTAAATTTCTTTTCCATTGCATGGGCTTCTTCGAACCGGCTTGTCATCAGTAGAATACCCTAGGCAGCGCTCAAGGAAGACGGTCCTGGGTAGGGACCGACCCGGCCTGCGCGAAAAACCTAACTTCGTGTGCCGCCTAAAGTATTCAGCAGCAAATTAATATTTAATATTATTATTATTATTATTAAATTTCTTTTCCATTGCATGGGCTTCTTCGAACCGGCTTGTCATCAGTAGAATACCCTAGGCAGCGCTCAAGGAAGACGGTCCTGGGTAGGGACCGACCCGGCCTGCGCGAAAAACCTAACTTCGTGTGCCGCCTAAAGTATTCAGCAGCAAATTAATATTTAATATTATTATTATTATTATTAAATTTCTTTTCCATTGCATGGGCTTCTTCGAACCGGCTTGTCATCAGTAGAATACCCTAGGCAGCGCTCAAGGAAGACGGTCCTGGGTAGGGACCGACCCGGCCTGCGCGAAAAACCTAACTTCGTGTGCCGCCTAAAGTATTCAGCAGCAAATTAATATTTAATATTATTATTATTATTATTAAATTTCTTTTCCATTGCATGGGCTTCTTCGAACCGGCTTGTCATCAGTAGAATACCCTAGGCAGCGCTCAAGGAAGACGGTCCTGGGTAGGGACCGACCCGGCCTGCGCGAAAAACCTAACTTCGTGTGCCGCCTAAAGTATTCAGCAGCAAATTAATATTTAATATTATTATTATTATTATTAAATTTCTTTTCCATTGCATGGGCTTCTTCGAACCGGCTTGTCATCAGTAGAATACCCTAGGCAGCGCTCAAGGAAGACGGTCCTGGGTAGGGACCGACCCGGCCTGCGCGAAAAACCTAACTTCGTGTGCCGCCTAAAGTATTCAGCAGCAAATTAATATTTAATATTATTATTATTATTATTAAATTTCTTTTCCATTGCATGGGCTTCTTCGAACCGGCTTGTCATCAGTAGAATACCCTAGGCAGCGCTCAAGGAAGACGGTCCTGGGTAGGGACCGACCCGGCCTGCGCGAAAAACCTAACTTCGTGTGCCGCCTAAAGTATTCAGCAGCAAATTAATATTTAATATTATTATTATTATTATTAAATTTCTTTTCCATTGCATGGGCTTCTTCGAACCGGCTTGTCATCAGTAGAATACCCTAGGCAGCGCTCAAGGAAGACGGTCCTGGGTAGGGACCGACCCGGCCTGCGCGAAAAACCTAACTTCGTGTGCCGCCTAAAGTATTCAGCAGCAAATTAATATTTAATATTATTATTATTATTATTAAATTTCTTTTCCATTGCATGGGCTTCTTCGAACCGGCTTGTCATCAGTAGAATACCCTAGGCAGCGCTCAAGGAAGACGGTCCTGGGTAGGGACCGACCCGGCCTGCGCGAAAAACCTAACTTCGTGTGCCGCCTAAAGTATTCAGCAGCAAATTAATATTTAATATTATTATTATTATTATTAAATTTCTTTTCCATTGCATGGGCTTCTTCGAACCGGCTTGTCATCAGTAGAATACCCTAGGCAGCGCTCAAGGAAGACGGTCCTGGGTAGGGACCGACCCGGCCTGCGCGAAAAACCTAACTTCGTGTGCCGCCTAAAGTATTCAGCAGCAAATTAATATTTAATATTATTATTATTATTATTAAATTTCTTTTCCATTGCATGGGCTTCTTCGAACCGGCTTGTCATCAGTAGAATACCCTAGGCAGCGCTCAAGGAAGACGGTCCTGGGTAGGGACCGACCCGGCCTGCGCGAAAAACCTAACTTCGTGTGCCGCCTAAAGTATTCAGCAGCAAATTAATATTTAATATTATTATTATTATTATTAAATTTCTTTTCCATTGCATGGGCTTCTTCGAACCGGCTTGTCATCAGTAGAATACCCTAGGCAGCGCTCAAGGAAGACGGTCCTGGGTAGGGACCGACCCGGCCTGCGCGAAAAACCTAACTTCGTGTGCCGCCTAAAGTATTCAGCAGCAAATTAATATTTAATATTATTATTATTATTATTAAATTTCTTTTCCATTGCATGGGCTTCTTCGAACCGGCTTGTCATCAGTAGAATACCCTAGGCAGCGCTCAAGGAAGACGGTCCTGGGTAGGGACCGACCCGGCCTGCGCGAAAAACCTAACTTCGTGTGCCGCCTAAAGTATTCAGCAGCAAATTAATATTTAATATTATTATTATTATTATTAAATTTCTTTTCCATTGCATGGGCTTCTTCGAACCGGCTTGTCATCAGTAGAATACCCTAGGCAGCGCTCAAGGAAGACGGTCCTGGGTAGGGACCGACCCGGCCTGCGCGAAAAACCTAACTTCGTGTGCCGCCTAAAGTATTCAGCAGCAAATTAATATTTAATATTATTATTATTATTATTAAATTTCTTTTCCATTGCATGGGCTTCTTCGAACCGGCTTGTCATCAGTAGAATACCCTAGGCAGCGCTCAAGGAAGACGGTCCTGGGTAGGGACCGACCCGGCCTGCGCGAAAAACCTAACTTCGTGTGCCGCCTAAAGTATTCAGCAGCAAATTAATATTTAATATTATTATTATTATTATTAATTTCTTTTCCATTGCATGGGCTTCTTCGAACCGGCTTGTCATCAGTAGAATACCCTAGGCAGCGCTCAAGGAAGACGGTCCTGGGTAGGGACCGACCCGGCCTGCGCGAAAAACCTAACTTCGTGTGCCGCCTAAAGTATTCAGCAGCAAATTAATATTTAATATTATTATTATTATTATTAAATTTCTTTTCCATTGCATGGGCTTCTTCGAACCGGCTTGTCATCAGTAGAATACCCTAGGCAGCGCTCAAGGAAGACGGTCCTGGGTAGGGACCGACCCGGCCTGCGCGAAAAACCTAACTTCGTGTGCCGCCTAAAGTATTCAGCAGCAAATTAATATTTAATATTATTATTATTATTATTAAATTTCTTTTCCATTGCATGGGCTTCTTCGAACCGGCTTGTCATCAGTAGAATACCCTAGGCAGCGCTCAAGGAAGACGGTCCTGGGTAGGGACCGACCCGGCCTGCGCGAAAAACCTAACTTCGTGTGCCGCCTAAAGTATTCAGCAGCAAATTAATATTTAATATTATTATTATTATTATTAAATTTCTTTTCCATTGCATGGGCTTCTTCGAACCGGCTTGTCATCAGTAGAATACCCTAGGCAGCGCTCAAGGAAGACGGTCCTGGGTAGGGACCGACCCGGCCTGCGCGAAAAACCTAACTTCGTGTGCCGCCTAAAGTATTCAGCAGCAAATTAATATTTAATATTATTATTATTATTATTAAATTTCTTTTCCATTGCATGGGCTTCTTCGAACCGGCTTGTCATCAGTAGAATACCCTAGGCAGCGCTCAAGGAAGACGGTCCTGGGTAGGGACCGACCCGGCCTGCG
>CAMAOG010000265.1:0-37177 GCA_945859605.1 Lumbricus rubellus | reverse complement strand
GAAGGAAGGAAGGAAGGAAGGAAGGAAGGAAGGAAGGAAGGAAGGAAGGAAGGAAGGAAGGAAGGAAGGAAGGAAGGAAGGAAGGAAGGAAGGAAGGAAGGAAGGAAGGAAGGAAGGAAGGAAGGAAGGAAGGAAGGAAGGAAGGAAGGAAGGAAGGAAGGAAGGAAGGAAGGAAGGAAGGAAGGAAGGAAGGAAGGAAGGAAGGAAGGAAGGAAGGAAGGAAGGAAGGAAGGAAGGAAGGAAGGAAGGAAGGAAGGAAGGAAGGAAGGAAGGAATAGATCAATGAACACGGTGTTGCTTCGAGCTGTAGTGTTGTTTTAAAAATGTCTCAATTTTATTTTTAGTTTTAGATTTTATTTTTAGTCTTTATATTTATTATCCTTTTAATATTTCCGACAAACAACATCAGACACATAAAGAACCATAAACAACAGAAGCGGTAGTCATTGTTCTAAATGATGATAAAAGTTATTAGCCCTCCTCTGGGTCTGACTCGGCTAGAGTGCCTCGAAAGGCCACCGAGTTGAAGCGCTGGACAGTAATAGAGAGGCGTTGCAGCAAAAAACAGGTCTCTCTCATATCACCGGACGACAATAATATATTTTATATTTAGTTTTAGTGTTAATTGTTGCTAAATATTAGTTTTGGTTTTCATTTTAGTTTTATGGATCAATTTTAGTTTTAGTTTTAGTTTTAGTAATCCAGTTTTAGTTTTAGTTTTCGTTTTAGCAATCCAATTTTAGTTTTAGTTTTAGTTTTAGTAAGGAGGAAGCACATACTTACTCACTTTTTTTATTCCAAACCGTGAACAATCATTTTAGTAATCCAATTTTAGTTTTAGTTTTAGTTTTAGTTTTAGTAATCCAATTTTAGTTTTAGTTTTAGTAATCCAATTTTAGTTTTAGTATTAGTTTTAGTAATCCAATTTTAGTTTTAGTTTTCGTTTTAGTAAGCTGGCTGAGGCTATTGACTCGTTAGAAATTAACGACATTAATTTAAATTCTTGATGGGCCTATTAGGCGGTAGTGTGAACACCAAAAATGTGAATTTCCGTGCATACTTTCACGTGGCACGATGGAATTTTAAACACGTATTTATATATTATTGAACAGCTTAAGTGTCATTTTCCATCAAAGAAAAGTTGCACATTTTCGAGAAATAAATTTTTAAAGTTTTATTGTTTAAGTGACCGCTTTACTTACTTGTTGAACTAAATTTTCATTCTGAGTTTACTTTTAAACACATTCGCGATGTCCGACAGCAACATTAAAAAGCGCATTATTAATTCAGAAAACTTCTATCAGTGTTTTAATTTAGGCGCATAGTTATAATGAATGTTTATTTTGCTTTGGTATAAATTTAAACTTGATTTGGATCATTCTTTGATGGTAGTTTTGCTGGCTTTTGTGTATGAGCGATATTACAGGCAAGTTGTGTTAGTCAAGGACTGCTTATTGGCGACGTGTGTTGTCTCCGGTCTTAAAAGATTTGTTTGTGGGTCCATATCCACGCTACCTGTAGGGGTCGTCCATAAAGTACATCACGCTATTTTTGACCATTTTTAACCCCCCTGTCAAAAACTCACAAGTCTCGGACCCCCCCCCCCCCTAAAGTACGTCACACTTTCTCGGACCCCCCCCTAAAGTACGGCCCACTTTCGATTTAAAAAAAGATTAACACCTTATTCAAATTTGATCTAGAACACACTTCACTATTAAACTGTAAAGTTTCCACTTAAAAGAACTATCACATTGTTAAAATGACTTTAATAGTAGAATAGTTAATTGTCAACAGTTGTCACAGTTATTAATTGAAGCAGTAACTGGTACTTATGGGTTATTTCACCTGATTTATTTATTTTATTTTTAATTTAAAATTTATATATTCGATTAAAAATATTTGCTGACGAAATAGAAGCTGGACTTAGCGCGTGAGGGTCGGTTAGGGCTCAGGTTAGGCGTCGTGAGGGTCGGTTAGGGTTAGTTCTAGGGTTAGTGCAGTCATTCTGCTGAAATTGAAGCTGGATTGAAGCTGGATTGATGAAAATGTTCTTGCCTAACTGGAGCTGGATTGACAAAATTGTTATCTAAATAGAAGCTGGATAGCAACCATTGAATGACGCGATTGACATCATAATTATATAATTATTTGTGACGATATGTGATAAATGAAATTAAATTAAAAATAAAAATAATAAATCAGGTGAAATAACCCATAAGTACCTGGGCAGTAACTCAATGTAGATTGAATTTGAAAACAAAAATTGCAAAAATTAGATTAGACAATTATATAGTACACATCATTAAAAAAATGAAGGTGTGACGTCACACATGGCCTGACCCCTCCCCCTGTCACAAACTGTCACACTTTCTTACACCCCTCCCCCCTGGAGCGTGACATACTTTATGGACGGCCCCTTAGGATCCTTATCAGGCGGCCTATCTAAGCTACATTTGGCTGTCTGCTCCGCTCTAACCGTCATGACCCTCTAGTACCAGTCTCGGACTGTCACAGCATCGTTTCCATATACCTCAATTGTAGGGTGACCATACGTCCCGGTTTTCGGGACATGTCCCGGTTTTTCGTGGTGCGTCCCGGTGTCCCGACGACTTAGGGAAAAGTGCAGAATTGTCCCGGTTTTTGACAAGAAGGAAACTTGAATATTAAAAACGTCAGTTTTATGTAAATTACAGAACAAAGTGTAGTTTGTAACCAAAAAGAAGTCGCAAAAAAGAGAAGTTGTCAATTTATTTGGAGTATTAATTAAGCTGTAGCAGGCCTACAGCTTTATTAACCTTAAAATGCTGCCATTGTAATGTTGAAATTGTAAAATAGTCTGATGGTGAATGGCACATACCCTCCCAAAGCTTCTTTCCTGCTTATTTCCCCACAGAAACCTTAAATCTTCTTCTGGACTAGATCACACACTGAGCGCTGATTGAGAGTATTCTGGGAACACTGCTATTCATGTCCGTTCTCTTTTTAAGATTTTTGAGATAGGTCATTCCACAGCAAATGGTCAAAAGAAAGATAGGAACGATGTTCTGGCAGTTCGAGACTGTGGTACTAGAGGGTCATGACGGTCTTTAATAACTAGGCCTAGAGCAGGGCGGATGACCAGAGGAATTTTGGGGTAAACTTATAGGGATCCAACTGGTGTAGTTCTTAAGACATTTTTTTAGAGATAATTATCAGCGAACCCAGGAAGATATTTGCAGAATTTAAAAGTGAGTGAAGAGGAGTAAGGCGCAGCTTGGAAAGGACAATAAGGAGTGAGTTACAGTAGTCTATTCAGGAGTATATGAATGCATGTACAATAGCAGTAAGACTGAGACCAATAAAGATTGTCTGCGCTGCATCTGTTGAAAATAGCAGTGTGAGTAAACCTCAATATGTGCTCAATTAGGTGAGTGAGGAGTAGAGAGTGAAAATGACTGGAAGAAGAGGTAAAAGAGGGAAACATCTGGTACGATATGCTTGTCAAGTTATTGACAATACACAAGTAGGTCAAGGTCATGGTGGTGTAGAGGGTATGTTCGTTGCCTTGTAGCTGGAGGGTTCCTGGTTCGAATCCACCTCAAGAATACTTCTAAGTTATGTTTCATTTACAGTCTATTAAAAATGATCACATCAGTTTCACAGTTCTAACAGTAATATATAATTAGGGTAACAAATCTTTTAATTACCACTCATGATTCCAACCTGCAATACCAAAACGGATCATTTTTTGACACTGTAAATTCTTTAAAACAAAAACTATAATTGGGATTTTGGCACACTTTGTCAATTGTTCTGGTCTCAAAAATGCCCAAAAATTATATTTACCACCCTTTTGGGAATGTTTGTTTGACCATTTGGTTTTGTGAAATTTGAGAGCAAATATCCAGCCTTATGTGGATCAGCAATCAAGTTACTGGCACCCACATAGACACTAGACAACCATCTTTCAAAATAAAATATGAACGTATTGTTCAAAGCATACATGAAGATATTGCAAATTTTTTCAAATAGCCCCGATATTGCCATAAATCACCATCATCATCATTATTATTATTATAATATGTTTGTTTGTATGTGTACTTTTTATAGCGCCTTTCAAGGATTCTACTCAGAAGTGCTCTCGACTACAGCGCAGACACTGGAGTTTTACGCCGAAGCGTTGAGCATTTGCGAGTGAAGGACTTGCCCTAGGTCCCTACCTGGCAACTTGAACCTGCAAACCTCCATGATTATTATTATTATACAACTTGTTATTATTAATATTGTTATTATTAATATTATTATTATTATATTTATTATCATTATATTAAATTATTGAATATAATTATTATTATATTTATTATCATTATATTAATTATTGATTATAATTATTGTTATATTTATTATTATATTTATTATTATATTAATTATTAATTATATTTATTATTATATTTATTATTATTGTATTAATTATAATTATTATATTTATTATTATTATTATTGTTATTTAGAAAAGAAAGTGGGTACCAGTATAGCTGCACATCACTGCGAAGTCACTTAGCAAGATAATGATCACGTGGGTAAATAAATAGCCTGTCAGATTAATAATTTTGCTATTAAAAAATAAAATTGAAATATCTTTAAAAACTTAAATTACCCATTGTGTCAATGACAGACAAAATGTGTTTTCAGACACTTCATGAGCAAGGTCTTGGTGCTAAAGCTACAGTCTCTGCTTGCTCTGATAAAAAGTGAGAGCGGAATAGTTAAGAGTTAAACTGAGAGTTAAGAAATGTGCCGTTGATGGAAGGAGATCAGCTTCATGTAAATTGTTCAGGTTTCATTGAGAAAAGCCAATGGACCTCGAAGCTCCTGGCTTCAACCCAATGTTTTATCAAGTGACGAGAGCTATGCTGGAGAACTACAACAACCTAAAACCAAGACCAAGAGCGATAAGAGAATTGATAGATGCATTGGAGAGTTTGTGAAGATTTACCTGTGGAACATATATCAACAATGCATCAAGAACTTTAAAAAGAGGCTCTTAAAAGTTTGGGCACTGGTTGGTGGACACATTGAGCACAAGCTGTGAAGCACTATCGAGTTCATTTGATAACAATTATTTAAGATGTGACTTAATAAAATCGTTTTGTGTTACTTTTGTTGCATTATGTTTTTGGATCGTCAAAAAAATTCGGTAGACTTACTCAAATTGATATAACTTTTTTTCCGTTTGAAATATTTTGTTGAAATTTGGCCTTTGTATGTAAATATGAACTGCCTTTAAGCTTGCAAAACTTTATTTACAAATTTTTACTTCTGGCCAAGATATTGGCAAAAAACTTTCAGGCTAACTTTTTTTGGGTCCACCCTTACCTAAAGTGCTATAAAAAATTAATGTGCAAGTTTTTTTTGATGGAATTTTTTTTACAATATCAGTATACATGTCTTGTTATAAAAAAATTATTTCCATGTTGCCACCTTCGTGTATGCACGGAATTTTTTTAGAGCGAAGATACAAATTTCAAACTACTGTCTATATATGAAGTGAGTGATAAATCTGAAACGCTTTATATTGACCTATTTATATAGCATTGGTTGAAGCATTTTTAAGGTGTCTAAAGAAGACAATGAACCAGACGGTTTGGAATAAAAAAGTAAGTAAGTATGTGCTTTATTGAACCGCCTGCAAACGCACTGCGGGAACATTATATGAGAACAGAACATAGCGTGTACATTCATACAAAAATCGAATATGCAATTTTCTATAATCACAATATGCATATACAACTAAAAAACATAGCATACATTAATTTTATGGAAGCCATTTGGGAGAAAAAGATAAACAGAAAAAAATTAAGGTCATTTGAATAGCATCCGTGTAGGCCAGGGGTCTCAAACACGCGGCCCGCGGGCCGCATGCGGCCCGTGGACCCAAATAATGCGGCCCGCGAGAGCCATCTGGTTTTTTATTAATTTTTTTATTTAAAGAAAAAAAATTGATTAAAAACCGAATTCTGCTGTTCTTTTGCGATTTAAACCAAGGTTCAAACTGTTTTCTTCTAATTTTTGCTCTGGATATTAAATCCGCAACAGCAGATATGCAGATAGAAACTTATAGTGGGCCTTCAATGTAGGCTAATACCATGTTGAAGCAGTTCAGTAAGTCTACAATGAGGTTGATATTCCTATAATTCTACACTTTTTCTATTACAAGAAAAATTCCAAAATCTCCACATGCAGTAGACCTACTGCAACACGCTAATGGCGATATTTGGCATTAGCCTACCTACATAATAATTATTATGTGAACAGCTTTTTAATTAATTAATGAAGATTAATAACTCCCAAATGACACGCCTGACAGTTACGGGTGAATATGTGGAAACTGTCGGCCTATTACTCTGATTCTTCTCATCTCAAGGATAAAACTAAACAATGATGTTCTCGTAGTTGGGAAACATTGTCAGATGATGTGTATCGCTAATCACACTTGATCACCTCTGACACAACTCACTATAATACTTCAGCATTTAAAGATGCTGCAAGTTTAGTTGTAGGTAGGCCTATTAGGCTTACTTAATGTGCTATTGATGCTCTTCATAGGCCCTATCTTTGTGACTCTGAGTTTTCAAACTTTGTGTATAGTATCATTATGGTTACACTGAAAGTATAATATTTACTTAGGTGATTTTACAGGATTATATAATTATTTACAGCATTGTAACCCTCACCCCATATGTAATGTTTTAACACTTTGTTTATTGCTTAACGATAAAACATGTCCTTCTTCATCCCAGTTCGTACATAGAGTAATCCTCCTTTTCTGACGCTAGCGCCACCTATTGTTCACTATCAGTTATATAGCGCATTTATAATTATCCTTAAACACTACAACCTTCCCCTCTTCAAATAAAGTCTTAACAAACTGAAAGTTAGCTAGGCTGGTGCAGAATGTCAACAGAACTAAGGCCACTGCCTTTTTAAAATGAATACCAGTGCATTTGGGATCATTAAAATTACCACAATTAAATTTGGGGCCATTGAAAGTTAACACAACTGATCTTGGGAAATCAACTGAACAGTGCTGAGAGTTCGACAGAACTGAAGCACCATTGTGTCCTTGACCTGTGGCGTTACCATTGCAGCCAAGATGGCCGACGCCGGTTCACTCTTTGGGGATAGCGCCTCGGGAGTTGTTCAGGTGTGTCTGCAGAGTTTGGAACAGGTGGAGGATCATGTCTCTGCGTCTGTTCGACTGGTAGAGGTTGCAATTCGTCCTGAGGTTGCAATTCGTCTTGCCCGAGATGTGGTGTGCCCTTTCGACTGTGTGGTGCTGGTGATCTTTGACCATGCTTAGGCATGATTTCCTCTTCCAGCTCATCGATTACTTCCGCCCGTGTTGGGTTCTTGGATGGGGCCGACATTGGACTGTTGAATTTTTTGAAGAAAGATGCATTCCTGGTCATTTGCTTGCCTTTTCTTTCTCCTGTTATCATTGATCCTTTTATTGCAATCACTGTGAATGGATCGGGGTCAAATGACGGCATGGTCTTGCTCTTTGTATGTTGTCGGACCAGAACAGAGTCTCCAACCGTTAGGTCTTTAACTCTTGCCCTCCTTCTGTGATCAGCATAGCGTTTCATCTTATCCTTAGATTTTTCATCTCTCTCTACGAGACCGAATTTATCCTCTGCAGTTGTATTATCACTCTCAGGAAATCGTGTTCGAAAAGAATTGGAGAAGATAATATCCGCAGGCGCTTTCTGGAGTGTGGAGTGGGGAGTAGCACGATAGTTTCGTAAGAATTTCTGTAATTCTGACCTCCAATCGAGTCCCATGGTATGGGCGATGCGCATAGTTTTGCCAATGTTTCTCATGAACCGCTCACATTCTCCGTTCGCTTGTGGATAACATGGTGTTATCCGTCTATGATGGAATCCCATGTACAAAGAGAATTCTTTGAATGCCCGGCTCTGGAAAGGCGCCCCATTGTCAGTCCTCAGTATCGCGGGAGTGCCGAACGTGGAAAAAACTCTCTCAAAGATTGGTATAACACTGTCTGCCGAGACATTGCTCGCCAACTCGACCACTGGAAATCTTGAATAATCGTCGATGATGACAAGTAAGTGACCCCCTGATGGCAATGGTCCGTAAAAATCGGCTGACAACTCGGTCCACACTCTCGACGGCAGAGGCGACATCTTCAGTGGCTCGGGTCGCTTGGTGTCTGTCACAATCTGACAGGCTGTGCAATTGCCGATGTGTTTCTCCACTAGCACGTCGATTCCTGGAAACCAAACTTTCGTTCTTAGGAATGCCTTTGTTTTCACAATTCCTTGGTGACCTTCATGAGCTGTTTGTATTGCTTGTACTCGAAGTGTTGTCGGTAGTACAATTCTTGATCCTCTTAGTACCATATCATCACCTGGAGATAGGGACAACTCATCTCTCAAGATGTAAAATGGTCGAACATCATCAGTTATTTTATTACCTGATGGCCATTTTCCGTTGCTTATATAGTTGATCACCTTAACCAACGCTTCGTCCAGTTGTGTTTCCCTTTGAATATCATCTCTCGTCATCGCTTTAGGTAGTGTCATAGTGATTATCAGGTTTATTTCCGCTTCCATGTCTGCTTCTATCACTTCCACGTCTCCAATTTCCTTCTTCGGGTGTCGAGACAGATAATCGGCTGGGTTGTCGTGTGTCGAGATAGCTTCGACCTGAAAACTGTATGGGAGCAACCGCATGCTCCATCTTTCCAATCGGATTGGCAGTTTCTTTCCAGGATGGCTGAGAATCTGTTCTAATGGCTTGTTGTCAATGATCAGTCTGAATGGTGCACCACAAAGGTACACCCGGAAGTGCTCACATCCAAACACAACTCCGAGCATTTCCTTTTCTAGTTGTGAATATCTTTTCTCAGTGTCTGTCAAAACTCTACTTGCAAAAGCAATTATTTTTCTTGTGCCATCAAGAGAGATCTGTGACAGAACCGCTCCCAGACCGTCTGGTCCAGCATCCGTGATCAAAGCTGTTGACAAACGAGGGTCGAAATAGGCCAGCGTTGTGCTTTCAGCAATCAGGTCCTTGATGTTCTGGAACGCATGTTGTTGTTCCTCCAACCAACTCCATTCCTCGTCAGCATGCAGCAGCTGTCGCAGCGGTGCCAGAACGTTTGAAATGTTCTTGACATATCGAGCACAATACGTCACCATACCCAAGAAGCTCCGCAGTTCTGATATGTTGGTGGGTGGCTTCATTTGCTGAAGGACCTTGACCTTGGACGGATCCACTGATACGCCTTCTTTGGAAAAAATATGTCCAAAAAAACTGATTGTGTCCTTGTTGAATTCACACTTTGATGCATTCAAAGTTAGACCGCCTTTATGCAATCTGTTCAAGACCTCATTTAGTGCACGATCATGTTCCTTCTGTGATCTCCCAAACACCAGGATATCATCACTTATGTTCAATGATCCTTTTATGCCCCCAATGAGTTGTCTGATGATGTTCTGGAAGCACTCACTGGCCGATGAGATTCCAAAATTGAGGCGCTTGTAACGGAACAAACCATGGTGTGTGGCAAATGTAGTGATGTATCGAGACTCAGGGTTTAGCTCGACTTGGTGGTAGCCTGAACGAAGATCCAGCTTGCTAAAAACAGTCGACCCATTTACAGCAAAAATTAGGTCATCAATGCCTGGCATAGGATGACGTTCGCGTTTCACAGCCCGATTTGCCCATCTCATGTCAACGCAAAGTCGAACCTCATCCGGGCTCTTGGGCTTCAGCGCCACTACAACTGGTGAAATCCAAGGGGTGGGTCCACTTGCTGGTTCAATGATGCCCTCGTTGAGCAGTTTCTCAAGTTCAGCTTCAACTTTAGCTCTCATATGAAATGGTATTGGACGAGCTTTTTGGGCTACAGGCGTTATGTCGTTGTTAATGTGAAGTTTAATCTGGTAATCTTTCAATTTACCAATTCCATTGAAGAGCTGTGGGAAACGAGCAATGATAGACTGTATATTCGGTTCGGGGCTGATGGTTAGATGATTCGTGGAGAACTGTATAAGTCCCAGCTTCAGCGCAGTGTCACACGATAGCAACGAACCATGATGACCGTCCGCGACATAGAATACTGTCCTCACCCCTGTCCCACTGCTTCGTACTTCTGCCTCGAAACAACCCCGCAGCGGTAGAGCCACCTGCGTTCCATAGGAATAAATTTTCATTTGTGTATTTTGTAGATTTGGCCTCGGCTTCATCTTGTTCAGATCTAAGGTGTCCAATACGTTGACTGCGGCTCCCGAGTCAATTATTACGGATATTGGACATCCGTTCACTAGTAGTGTCGCATGAGGAAAACCACGGAGTTTGTCACTAACCACAAAAACAAAATTGTCTACACTGCTCGGTTTCTCATCAATGTTCACCTGGCGTTTTGCGTATATGGCATGAAGGCGGTGAGGTGCTTCTTCTGTGCGTGAGGGGAACGCTCTTTCATCCAAACCATATTCTGATTTTTGTCTACAGCACCTCGAGAAGTGATTTTTTTTCGAGCACCGATAACATGTCTTTTGAAAAGCGGGGCAAGACTGTTTTCCTGCATCATGAGGATACGTCCCTCCACAATTGAAACATTTTTGTTCATTTGGTTGTCTTTGTGGACCCAGTCTACCTTTTTTGCTTGAACCGTTTCCCAGGTTTAGCGCAATGAGAGCATAGTCGTTGGGGCTTGTTGTCTTAGATTCGATTTCGGTTGCTTGGCGTTCTGCCAAATCCATCGTTCGAGCCAAGTCTAGAAGCTCAGGCAGAGTAATTGTTGGATTTCTTAAAGCGCGACGTCTCAAGGTGTTTGAAGTGCATGACTGAATTATTTGTGCTAAGATTTCTTTGTCAGCGTCTGCAAATTCACAATGTTTTGCAAGAGTTCGTAAACGTACCTGATACTGGTCGAGGGACTCTCCTGGTTCTTGCTTCGTCGACCGGAAGACGTAGGTCTCGAACTGGATGTTTTTCTTCGGCTTAAAATGCAGCGTAAGGGCATCTTTAGCAGCTGTAAATACATTCGTCTCATCGTTTGCCGGCGTCATGGAGAGCGTTTCAGCGATTTCATACACTCTAGACCCAGCCAGATGGAGAAGAAGTGCTTTTTGTCTGACGCTGTCGTCGATCGACATGGCGGTCAGCATGTTTTCGAAACGAGACAACCATTTTTCCCACCTTGGACCAACGGAGGTTGGTTCGCCGCCGTCTACGTCAAACTCAGGAAAGGACGGAAGAAACGTTGCCATAGTTTATTCGCGTGTTCGAATAATCCTCGTCGCCAAATGTAATGTTTTAACACTTTGTTTATTGCTTAACGATAAAACATGTCCTTCTTCATCCCAGTTCGTACATAGAGTAATCCTCCTTTTCTGACGCTAGCGCCACCTATTGTTCACTATCAGTTATATAGCGCATTTATAATTATCCTTAAACACTACACCCATATAAATAATTTAACTTGCAAGACATAATTTCATGTTGCGGCCCGCGAGACACTGTAAATTTTCAAATTTAGCCCACACGATGACTTGAGTTTGAGACCCCTGGTGTAGGCTAATAAAACCACATCTAGTTAATGCGTCAGCATGAGGAATCTCACGGTTGTGAGAACGAGGACGGAGTGAGTAGGATACATTCTTAATGGGGGGGGGGTAATAAAGGACCTAAGACATGGCTTGAATTGCATACCGAACGATTATTTTAGGCGTTAACGTGGAGGGAGGGGCATTCCTCAAACAGTTCTGAATTGGCACAATGGTCTCCCCTTCTGCTGCCCCCCCCCCCACGAGTTAACCTTTGCACCAATCATCTCTCGCCCTCCATACGCTTCCCCTCATGGTGGGGGGTACACCAATGCAAACGGTCGCCTCTGACTCCAACGCTTCCTTCGAAGTGGTAAGCGAATGGGTTAGCTCCAATCTCACCACGTACCCGAATGTAGACCGTATTATGATGAACGAAACAAACGTCAGACCTTGAAGGTGGTCATTCATAAACGTTCTTTCAATACTTATTAATACACTAGCTGAACCCGGCCACGCGTTGCTGTGGCTGAAAAGAGGCTCCCCCTTCCCCCCTTCCCCCTCCCCCTCCCCCTCCCTCTTTTCCTCCCCCTCCCCCTCCCCTCCCCCTCCCCTCCCCCTCCTCCTCCCCTCCCCCCTCCCCCTCCCCTCCCCTCCCCCTCCCCTCCCCCTCCCCCTCCCCCTCCCCCTCCCCCTCCCCCCTCCCCCTCCCCCTCCCCCCCCCCCCCCCCCCCCCCCCCCCCCCCCCCCCCCCCCCCCCCCTCCCCCTCCCCCCCCCCCCCCCCCCCCCCCCCCCCCCCCCCCCCCCCCCTCCCCCTCCCCCCCCCCCTCCCCCTCCCCCTCCCCTCCCCTCCCCCTCCTCCTCCCCTCCCCCTCCCCTCCCCTCCCCCTCCCCTCCCCTCCCCCTCCCCTCCCCCTCCCCTCCCCTCCCCTTTCTTTGCGATGGCGACTCGGATCACGCCATAAAACGCTTGAGCAAGAAGGCCGTAATGAAATGCGAAGGCCGTAATGAAATGCGCTAAAGAAATTTACGGAACAAACATGCCCGATTGAATCGCTTATGACGTCAGAGGACGCGACATCATTGATGTTTAGTCTGCTGTGTTTGGAGACATCGTTTGTGAAATGTGGCAGCCGTGTGGGACGTGTTGAATTTGTAAATGGCGGACGAACGGATTGGGGTGAAAAAATCTTAAGACACGGTGCTATTTGAATGGAAGGTTTTGGTAAATTTTCACAACAATCGGTGCGTAGCTTTCGGCGTGGTGTTAACAGGAACTATTGGAAAGTTTCATTTTTATATATATAGATTAATGGATTGTTGCGTATAGATGTCGCTACACTGCAGTATAAATACACAACTAACGTTGAATCGTAAAAGATATAATATCCGTAAAGAAATGTGAACAAGATTGACTTGTTCAGCTGTCTTTTTCTCTACTTCTTTGGATCGTGGTTTGTGTGAGTTGTCTTGAAATTAAATCCATCGACATCCCTCGTGCTCTGCTAATTTTTACAAGGAATATTTAGATATTACAAAGACAATATAGTATAGATTGTAAATTTTTAGATTTTAGTTATAAATTCGAGGTAAATAATGAAATAACGAGTCTAGCTAAAACGCCATGCCTACAAAATGTTTAAAAGCTCGTCACATTTCAATGCGTGAAAAATATTTGAGGAGTGAAATACCATTTAGTTGTTGGCCAATTAATTATTAAGTACAGTTAGGTATCTTAATTTTGGGGCGAACAATTAGTTTAATTCTGCCATCAGCAAAACTGGCGTAATTGCAGTATCGGGGACCGTGAATGTCAATTAATGTTAGTGTCGACATAAGATACTGTCCAAATATACGGCAATTACGATTTGACGCGTGATTTTGATTATGAAATATACATGATTTTCTTATTGTTTTTCAGGTGATCCTTCAACATGCGAGCTAAGGTATCTATACGGTTTTTATCAAATGATTGCTCAGTAGTGTAGTATTGTTGACTTTAAAAGAACTTTGCAATTGCTAAAAGTTCTATATATGTGTGAAAATATTCTTGGGAAATCATGGGATGTTTAGCTATTATTTCCATATTCGCTATTATTAGTAACAGTTTTTGCTAGTACTCCCAACATGTAACCGCTTGTGGTTATAAGGCAGACGAGTTTTTTGCGGAGCCCTATCGTCCGTGATCTTCTCTCGCCAGAATGAGTAGTGCTGGATAATCCCGTTGGCCTTGCTCAAATAATCGTGATTCTAGAGATATCACACTGGTTCGTTCATTTGAAAGGATGTCACGAGAATTTATTCAACTTGGGATTTGATTTGCACCTTTTATTACCAACTAGCTGTACCTGGCCACGCGTTGCTGTGGCAGAAAAGACCTAACCCTCCCCCTCCAACCCTCTTCGTCCCGCTCCCTCCGCTCCTTTCCTCCCTCACACCTTCCATTCCTGACAGCGGATAGAGCCCAAGAGTGGTGGAAGGCCGCTTTCGGAAATTATTATGCCCTTGTCTTGAGTTCTCTGGGTTTGTCTTGGTTTCATCCTCTGTCAGGTACCTTGACCAAGACCTTGCTAGTTTTGTTAGCCAAAAGCATTTGTATTAATAGTTGTGCTGAATGCATTGTAGAGTGTCGTAAACTAATTCGTTTGTATTTTGTTTTCAGTGGAGGAAGAAGCGTATGCGTAGGTTGAAGCGCAAGAGGCGAAAGATGAGGGCCAGGTAAAGCATAGATTTTGTGTGTGTGTGTGCAATGGTTGTCAACTAATTTACATGTACAACATTCCCTTTGTTAGACAAAATTGTGGTTTATGTATTAACCCTTTAATGCCGAGATGGTAGTAAATGGTACATATATATGGGAAATCCTATACCCTCCGGCATTAAATGGTTAATGTACTAGTGCAGAACTTCCAGCATGTAATTTGAAACGTGACTCAATTTGGGAATTTGACTAACGAGTCACTGCAATGTGTAGAATACGGTCAAGGGAAGATCGCTGACCAGATGGTAATCCAGAATGGAGCAAATTTAGGCAATATATTTAGTCGAGACGAGCTGTGACAAAGGAATGAAAAAGAGTAGTTGCAGCACCAGTCGAGAGAGAGCGAGCGACAGTGCGAAGTTGACAGAAACAGGAGACTGCTGATTCAATTGAAATGAGATGCAAAAGTAGATGCCTGGTCCAGTTTGATGCCAAGCTCTAAATGTGCACTAGTTTTGTCACTAGAATAATTCGAAAGCTTTATTGCATTCTTCACCTCTTCCCCATGGACTGGAATTGACGGCCATTTGTTGCTCGAAATCACTCCCTTCAAAAAGCGAATTAAAACTCGCTGTCCACTTGAATTTCAAGTACTTTTGTTACTATTCTTGAGTTTTATATAGCACACTTTCAAGGTTAACTGCTCAGAAGCGCTCCCAGTTCAGCCATGGCTGAATAAGGCAGTTTTTAAATGCAAAAGGGACATAGTGGTGTTTTTTTAAAATATATTACTGCAGCTTAACCCTCGGGCTACCAGGGGGTGGTATCAACCCCCCTAGGTTTTTCCCAAATCAAACTTGTTTCGTTTGGAATATAAAAAAATTGAAGTTTTAGGTAACTGTAGAGGATTCATTTGCACACATTTGGAGCTAAAATGTGTGATGATATACCATACCATTCAAAAGTTATACCCGAGGCACCAGGGGTGGATACCACCCCACCCCCTCTTAGATTATCGGCTGTATCTTATCGGTCCTTTGACATGAAGAGACACCAATTACACCATTCTGTAGAGGGAATGTGGGGCTACATTTCCATGCTCAGTGAGTTGTCTTTGGACAACCGGAAGTGCTCAAAATAAATTAAAATATAAATAAAGGTGTTTTATTTTCATAAAATTTTCATGTTTTTCCTATTAGAAATTATTCATAAATTATTTTTTAAGGGAAATAAATTATGTCATTCTATAGAGGGCATTTAGGGTTATTTTTGATACCAATTAATTTGACATTTGATGACCGGAAGTGCTCAAAATAAATTTAAATGTGTGAAAATGTTGGGGTTTTTTACAACGCAAACCGATAAGTCTGCGTAAACGTTTTTCAGCAGCTAATACATGTTTTTTCTTGTTATTGTAATTAAAACTAACTTGTTACTAGTTTTTATAGTTGAATATTGGACTTTATTATATGTAAACTATTTTAAATTAAATAAATTATGTTAAAAACACACAGAATCTAATATTTTGCTTATGCGAAAGTATACATTTTGTGGAATCGACGGGTGCCTACGGTAAAAAATTCATAACTTTGGGGTGCTTTCATATATTTTAAACCTAAATATACCGTTTTGTGCAGAAATGAATGCTGAATCCATTGGTGTATTACAAGTTATGATATCTCAAACCAAACCCAAAATCCAGGGGGGGGTGGTAACCACCCCCCTTGGTAGTCAGTGTTGCAAAAAAAGCTTGGTAGCCTGAGGGTTAAAACAATGTAAATAACGTTGCTTGATCATGTTCTTTGGTGATATCTTATTGTTACTGAGATAAATATGTGACCCAATATAGATTAATGTAACCTGGACCTGTCCATTTTGTAACCAAATCTGAAGCTGTGTACACCTTATTCATTGCATGCAATGTCAATTTCACTGTCTCCTTCAATCAATAACTGATTGATTGGCAGCTATTGGCGTCTGATATTTCTAAGCATTCACTTTTGTCTCGGCTTGTTTTTACAGTACTTTATGATCTACCTAGTGTTAGCACTCTAATGTGGTTGGGTGGCGTGTAGGCCCTGTAAGGGTATGCTTGGAGCTGGAAGTTTGCAGGTTCGAATCCACCTCAAAGCTGCCACATTCCATCATGTGCAGTATGACTTTAAAACCTGTTATTTTTTTTAAATCTATTAGAATTTTGTGCACATATCTAAGAATTATCTAAATGATCTTAATACACTTTGTCTTATGGGGCGCGGTGGTCTAGTGGGCATGCTCGTCACCCTGCAGCCGAAATGTTGCAGGTTCGAATTCACCTCAATTCACCACGTAGGGACTTGGGAAGTCCTTCACTCGCAATTGCTCAGCGTTTCAGCATGTGTTCGCGCTGTAGTCTGCAGCGCCTCTGAGTAGTGAGCTTGAAGGGGCGTTATAACAAGTTCACATACAACAAACAAACATCAAACTATCTGTTACATATTTCTGTAATGTTTGGTTAATTAATTCTGCATGTATTTCTGCTTCAGGTCCAAGTAAGCGACCTTGTGTCGAAAGACTTGCTGCTGCGGTCAACATCAGATGATGGTCAACCAACATCAGATGATGGTCAACATCAGATGGTCAACCAACATCAGATGGTCAACATCTTGCAAGAATCTGGTCTGAACATCGAAGGCAGGTGAAGGCTTCAAAAACTGAACAGTTTGAAACGAGAATTACAAGATCTTCAGAATATTTCTTTAAAAATAATTCTGATGCGCAGACGTAACAGTTGAAGGAACAGTTTCTGTGGTGTTAGTTTCACATGTTCAATATTCATGACTTTCCAAACTTGTTTCATGAGTGTTTAAATTGCGTTGAAATAAGAAAATTGGAAGGCAGCAGCAATGTTTCATCAGTCTCATCTTTGTTCTTTAATATTGTGTTTGATGGTCTATTGATTTACAGTACTTACTTGCTAAACCCAGCCTGCTAAAGAATTCATTCTGCCACAGAAGTAATTTCTCCATGCATTACTTGACCGAAGGTGCTGAAGAAGCTTCAAGCTTATGCTGATAGGCCTGCTGGCTAAATGGTATGCTACGGCAAGTTAAAGCCCAAGTTGATTTGGTTTACAAGCGCCGTAAACAGTTCTCACGTACCCTTTATTACATTACATCTAACTGCTCTGCTATCGCCATTTTATATTCTACCCTGGTGCTGACACCTGTTTCTAAAATAGGACATGGGCTAAAACCTTCGAAAAACGGTCAAATATAGGTGCCAATTTTCAAGGGGGAATTGCTCTTGCGCGGGCATCAACGACATCGAGTTGCTTACAATGACCACTCTGTCTCTCGCTCTCATCTCCAGTAGGCTATCTTGTTGAACGTCACTGCAGCTCAACAAAGAAGCAATTTTGAGGTCGTTGGTACGTAGTCTACGTGTCAGAACAGAGCCTTTCAAAGCGTTGATCAATATAATTGCGTGTACTCGCTTAAGCACATCGCCTGTCACGTAGGCCTAACTCAAATTGATAAAATTAATATTTTAAGATACCATACTAAACAGAGCAAGACGTTGCATGAAATTGCCTAGCTTTAATTACAAGTTATTATTTTTCTCCTTTCTCCAGTACACAATCTGAAGCAAACGGCCTGTGCAGACAAATCTGTTTGCACCCTACGATCCACAGGCGTCGCGTCATATTTAATTACTGAAAACTTTCGCCATCTAGCGACGAGTGAAAAACGCCCCAAGACGCCAATAGGATATTACTTAATCATCGACCACTGCATCGCTTGATTGCTTGTTTGCATTTATCAGATCGTGGATAAGACACGAAGGAACGGAAAATCCGATCTCCCCAGTTCCGATAGCGGTCCTTTGCTTGCCGGATCAACTTATTATAGACCGAGTTGACATTATTTTCTCCATCCGATTACGCAGGGATTAAAGTTCTGCCGAGGTTTGGACCTGAACGCAAAAATAATAATTGACCTCTGAAGTGTAATGTGCTGTTCGCACTGCAATATTAAGTGCTCACTGCTCAGCGTTAGGCTATAGCCAATCATATTCAGCTTAGCTAAAGTTTTCGACCAATCGTCGATTACTCTCTGAGGCATTAGGGCCTACCACAATGTCATGGAAATGTGAGGCAGTTGATATTTCCTTCTGGGCCTACATGGTACTGTATCTGCTGGAATTGTCTGTAACGAATAATTACTTGACTCCAAATTTTTGAGGTTATGACTTCGTGGACCATGATTGTGCTGCGACAATGATAGACCTATCCGTTGAACATCACACCTGATTTCGACAACAGTACTGTTTGAGTACCAGGTATTGAGTTACTGAAGAAATTCTGACAATTCTCCTTTTTACACGAATGGATGTTCTTACCCATCGCCGCTGATCTATGGAGTTTGCTCGGTTGCCTAGCGACTGCTACGACCCGCAGTCTTCCGATACGTGGACGTCACTTCCGAGCATTGATACGACTTCATATCCGGCCATATCCGGCGAATTCGAGGCAATTGGAATACGGAATACTTCGGAGACACCGGGCTTCCAGTTATGGACGCTACAGTCTGAGATCTCGACAGACCGTAGCAGCGAAGGATTTCAACTCGACTTCGTCAACGAATTCAGTCGAGGTCAGTCGAAGACGACGCTGAACTTTTCGAGGGGTTTTGACCCTGACACTAAATCCCATCGTGACATGGCCAATGTGAGGGAGAGGCAGCGTACCCAATCCCTCAATGAGGCCTTCGCACAACTGCGTCAGGTTGTCCCTACCCTCCCGTCCGACAAACTCAGCAAGATCCAGATTCTGAAGCTCGCCAGCAAGTACATCGACTTCCTGTGTCGTCTGCTTCAGTCGGCAGACGACGCGGCCGCCGGGGAAACGGCGGGAAGCGGCGGTCTGATGGAGTCATTCGCTGGATATCCAACTCTTCATCCACATCCATCAACGAGTCATTCAGCTGGATCAGTATCAGCAGCTCATGAAGCTATACATTATGCGTTTTCCATGTGGAGGATGAGCGGATATTCGTATCCAAGTGATTATGATTCAGTTGGATACGATTAGGTCTAAGTTTCGCTAAACTCATGGGCGCCCGCACATTATAGGGGCAAGAGGTTTATACCTACTCGCCGTACCAGGATAATGGACAGCTTGATTTAGGCTATAACAGCTATAGTTATGTTTTAAATACTACTTAATTTGAGTTTTAACAAATTTCTTTGCATTAGGCCTATAATTATGACGCTATAATGATGCACAAGTTTGAACTGATAAAATACCATTCATAGAAACCTCCATAGTATGTTCATTAATTCAGTTTTTTTAAATCAAGGGTTCAGGCTGTCAAAGCGCAGCCTATTAATATAACAAATTTTTAAAGGTTTTATGTGCAAGTTCAAGGCTATTGTTATTATAATAGGCTAGCATAATTATATAGGCTATTATAATAATACTAGGCCTACTAATAATATATTATTATAAAGAGCGTTCCCCCACTTCATTTTTTAGGACTACACTACTGATATAGACCTATAACAGAGCACAAGCTTTAGCCTATTCATACAGGCCCAGAGTAGGCCTAAGTGCTTTATGTAGACTTTAGCACCTCTTTATGTAGCACCTTTATGCAATGCAAAAATTCAGCGTAATATTAATATGGCGCCAATTGATGGTCGGCCCAGGTGAGAACACGTGCGCTTCTCACTTAATTGTCAATAAAGGCTATAGCACAAGAATAATAATTAAAAACAGTTTTCGTGAGGTTTTGTGGAGACCGCTTCATCAAGAGAACCAGACTCATATAGGTGGCCTCTTTACAGACAATTAGGCCTATATCCAAAAAGGCAGGAAAATAATGACCACGAGAGTCGAGACCAAGACCGAAATTCAGACATGCGACAGAATCACAGAATCTATAGGTTCCCAAGACCGAGACATCACGACACCAAGACAGTCTTGAGATCATTCAACCGTGGATAAATAATTAGCTTAGGCTAATAATGGAATCAAACAATAACGGTGCGCGCAACTCCAAAGGCAACTTCAATCTTTTTCAGATGAATTTAGCCTAGTCTTCAATTAACTGCAATGTTATGTTCTGCAAACATGCATTGAGTCGAGACCACACATAGGAACAATTTAAGAGGGAACATTTGCCTCTGCAAAGTTCAAAGTTGGTAGGCCTACTTATAGGCCTATATTAATTATTTTAAGATAGTGTAGGCCTATATATACAGGTCTACTAACTCATGTCTTTCACATAGGCTAGGACTTATTTCAGCCCACTACATGTCACATGCATGTAGCGGTAGCCTATAGCTAGTCCTACCAATGGGTTATATTTTCTAAACCTCTATGAAAAATAGCCTACCCGTGTACCTATAATTTCCTGCTTTGCATTTTTCAAACTCTTGCTTAAGAGTTCGACCGTGTTTGCCCTATAGCCTACTGCAAAAACAATGTGCAAGCTTCCATGAAAAAAAATCTCCGAAAATTTATATAGGCATCTACTAGAGCTATAATTATGTTTATCGCCAATCATGCAACGGCTTGGTTGCTCAATAGGCATAGACCTAAAAGGCCTAGCTATAGGACCCACTTGTCTTGCCCCCTCTGTACCCCCGTCTTTTACGCCTATGGCTACGTTACAAACTTACAATCGGTGTGTATACTGGTCGTGTGGTGGCGCAAGAGTAGGCAGGTTGGGGAGTTCGGTCTCAATACCAAAATCACTGCGCGTCAATTAATTATTATTAAGCTGGTTAACTTCGTCCACTAGGACTAGTAGGTAGGTCTACCAATGACCCAAATCTCAACCAAAGATTTAGAGGATTTCCCTGGAATTTCAATCTGTGCCAATTTCGATGGTGCCAACTCACTAAGTCTTATAACACGTCATTACAAAACAGGGCTTAATGGTTGCGTTTTCTGGGCTTCTTTAAGTCGATTGCATTGTAGGCCTAGCAACCACCGAAAAATGCTCTGACCAATCAAGCATCATTGCTATGGCGCTATAGAAGTTCTTAGATTAAAACAGATTATATTGTCTGATATCGTCAAAGCGGTAAGAGAGGATTTTAGACTGGCCGTTTAGCCAACAACTCTTAGTTTTGGACGAGGAAATTTTTGGTCTATTGTAGGCCTAGCTTGGTCGAGAACAACGAAGTAGGCTAATAGAAGGCCAAGAAGGAAAACGATTTTTAAAGTGCGTAATTATCATCCCAATGGGAAATTTTCAATAGTTTTAGTCTAAAAAATTTAATTAAGAAAACGCTTGCCTCGAGTATGAAGAGCCCATAAAGCGTAATTTCCGGTTTGGCCCTTATCTTTCCCACAATTACTTGCGCGTGACCATTTCCGTTTCCGCTCCGGTATTATTGCGACAAGTGCTTGTTGCGAAAAAGTGTTGCGGTGCATGTAGGGAATTTCGAGATCTCGTTTTGTTAAAAATCTCGCGAGATATTTTAAGTGCTATTTCACTTCTAAATTTCACATTTTATGGACTTGTTTGACTTACTCAGTGCGGTGTAACCGTGTGACTGACAAACTTTCATTTTTTTATCTGCGAATCGGCAAACATGCAAAAGTCGACATCTTTTGGCACGATGTTTGCACCAGTTTGTTCGTCGTCGCAATTACAGGCCCCATCCCTGTGGACCTCATCAACGCCTCAGAACGTGCCGTCCACTGGAAACCAGTCCGGAAATCGACAGGGCCCGTCCAGAGAGGGTAAGTTTCGCAGAGAACACTAACACGGTATTTGTAAGAGTCGTCATCTTGAAGTTATTTTAAACTTTGTTGTGGTGGCGGCTATGCGGATAAGTCCAAAAATTGTCCATCCGGAAATTTCAAGAGATCTTACAATTATCAGATTGTAAGCTGAATTTTTCATTCCATTTATCCAGAAAGCACAAAGCTGTTTTCATGTTTATTTAGTGTACGATGTGGATTTTCTATTAAATTCAGTTCACTGAACGTATCATGGGTTTTCCCAAACTCGGGTTTGATTGAGCAATTTATGAAACCAGCCTTAGTTAACTGTGTCCCTGCTCAAAGTAAATTTGTTCACTGATTATAACTGTGTTACATTCGTTGTGACAATTCAGTATAACGTGAATTCTGATATGATTTGGTGAAGAACGTGGCTTCCAGATTCAAGTTAGCTTCATAAATAAAGTTCTACTATCTTATTACACAACTTTATTAAAGGCAGTTCTTAATATGGCTTCCAAAGACAGTTTTAGTGAATTTACATTGAGAAAAATGTAGGTAGATGAATTTGGATGTTCATTGGCAACACTATGGCGCATCAGGACAGGGCAAATACCCTGGTGAAAAAGCCTTTGCCCAGGTCGTTTGCCCTGCCGCAAGACAGTAATTTTGACCTGCGGAGAGCTTATTTAGGGCATAAATCATCCCATGCACTGGTTTCTTGTATGACTGACCTGGCTATGCCCAGGCAAAAACAAATGTCTGGCACTGCCTCTGACAGAGCTGAGAATGTAAAGCTTGTCTGTGGGCAACTGTTTATTTTTTGTGCAGATTTGTTAATATCTTAAAATAATTTTTGTGCCTGTGTAGTGACTTTAACACTGTTTCTGCACTTGCTAGAATATTGATTGCAGGCATCTTAGTTTCACAAGCTTAGCACATGACCTGTCAGACCTGTTAAGAATTTGATAAGTCATTATTAGAAATCCCGATGTGTCATCTTATGCTGAGTAATCACATTGGAATGTGCTGGATAAGCACTTTTGGGTAATCTTAAAATTTTTGCTCCTTTTTGTTTCATTAGAATGGTTAAACTAGATGTTTCCAGACTTATTTAGAAATAGAACCATTCACCTTTGTGCAATACATTTACTATAGGTAATTTGTGCAATACATTTACTATAAGTAGTTGTATTACACTTTTTAGTGTGTACTGTGAGAGGCGCTATATTCTAGTTTTAGTTACAATACAATATAGAAGTATACAAGAAAGTGTTAATGATGCTTAATTAGTTGCATGATAAATAAGTATTGAACAAAGAGCTCGGGCTCTTACAAGAAAGCTATACAATGGATCGCAAAGGAATTTTCTGGATTACTAGTAAATTGTGAAGATTTTCCAAAGTTTTATTAAAAGCTAATAATCTAATTTCGAACATCAACGAAAGCCTACGTCTACTCAAAATAATCGATACTGCAGAACTACGCACTAGTCTATCTCAGTCCGTTGAGAATCGAAAACTTCTGTATAATTATGAAATTGGGAAACTTATCAGTTTTAAGGAACCAAACAAATCATTCAGGACACAACTTGGAAATAGACGCTTGCATTGATCAGTACTTTTTCGATATGCTCATTCAACACATTTTCACATTTATTCATTCATTCATGTTGATTAAATCTGCACACAATGATGCACCCTGTCAACTAAAACTGACAAGAAAAATATGATAACAGATGATTGATTGTATATCTCAAAATTATTTCTGCTAAAGTTGTATCACTGGGTCAGAATGGTGGAATCAACTAGTTACAACCATATTTACAATTCGGTCACCAAAGACTGCGCAAAAAGTAGAGCGCTGTACTTCAATTAGCAGCAGTTGAGATTCTTTTATGTTCATGTAGTGAAGATTAAAGAAGCTAAACATTTGGTCCAGCTGTTTTCTCTGTGCTGTGCCTGCAATGTAGGTTCACGAATCACAGTGTTGCGGATCTGTGCCATTTCTTTAATCGTTTGCAGTATGAGATATTCTTCAGACATAGTAATCTTCTGAAAGGTGCTTTCTACGTTGACCAATACTTTACAAATGAAATAGTTCATTTTGCAACCTTAACCTGTTTGATTGCTGTGGTTATCATTGTAGTTTTGGGAGGTTCCAAAAAGCTGCTATAGAAATATTGATACATGTGGATACATACTGTGCTGATTATGCAGTTTGTTAAATTCTTTCAGGAATGAACCAGATCACTTTGCCGGTGGATGCGAGGAAGCGTGAACTCCTTGAAGCCAGAATAAGCAATGACGCTGTAGGCTTAAGGGTTAGACTTTCTCACTAAACTTACCAATTGATGCCAGGCGATTTAGGCTTGCAGTAAAAAAATTCGCTGTATTATTTCCGTCTTCAGTATTCTCATCATTGTCTGTCTTGTGACTATTGTTATAATTCTGATTAGCATTACATTGTAATTGTATTTGTCAACTGATCTTTTCGATTTTCATTTGTGTATACTATGAGTTTGACAAGTCGTTAAGAAAGTCGTTAAGTGTGATTAAGTTTGATCTCACTTACGATTTTATATTTCAATTAGTGCTATATAAATTGAAATTACATTACATTATTTTGATGTACAAATGCAATTGAAGGCAAGTCATTGTATGAATGTTTCTAGGCGACAGGTCTCGATGCTCTGCCATGCAGCCAATCCGACTCGAACTTAAGCAACGGTTCACAGCACAGCAGTGGAGGAGGCTGGAGTGATGAACACCTGTTGCAGCAGCCATTGTCTGCAGATCAGGTGGGACCTGGCTAGCATCTTGCATTAAGTCAGATTGATGAGAGCTGCATACTTATAATATATCTCATCATTGTGTTGAGCGCATTTTTTCCTGCTCATTTATTGGTACTAAAAACTTGGTTTTCTAATTTCGCAAGATAGAAATTCAGAATGTTAGCATTTGTGATGGTGAAAATGAAAACTAATATGTAATTTGTTGTCAGTGAGCCTGATGAGTTGATTGCCGAACCAGTTGAACATTTTTTGACCTCCAAAACATCATCAAATGCAATGAATCCCAGCGGCAACTATCTTTGCTCTTCGCACCCAAACTGAGAATCTATTAGATTTTCTATAAGGCTAATAAAAAGTTGATAATCTGTTTGAATTTGGATTTCTCCAATTGATAGCTATAGTCGGTTTGCCAAAACAAAACAAAAACTATTTTAACAACCCTGCAATAAAGCATGGCAAAAAGTGTTTCAGCCAAAATATATGTCAATGCCTCATGAATATGTAATGAAGTGGTTGGTGTCCCATGCTGGTAGGCCACTGAACTTAAGACCCAAAACCGATTTAGTTTGTACACCTGTCGATTCTGAATGGGGAACTTCATTGTGTGGTCTCTGCTGTTGGTTTCGGATACCACAAATTCTTAATTATCTCATTTGATGAGAATTATATGCTGGCTTATTCATCGCGCTAACATGGAGATTGCCTCTGATTTGCTTCTAAAGAACTCATAATGTAAAATAAATTTATGATTAAAGTTACAAGGTGTTATTACAAACTTTTCATGACTGCTGACTTTAAGTTTGCAGACGTCATTTGTGATTGTTGTTTGTGATTGTTGTTTGTGATTGTTGTTTGTGATTGTTGTTTGTGATAGTCGTTTGTGACTGTTGTTTGTGATTGTTGTTTGTGATTGTCGTTTGTGATTGTCGTTTGTGATTGTCATTTGTGATTGTCGTTTGTGATTGTCGTTTTTGATTGTTGTTTAGGATTCTTCGAAAGCGAAGCCTGCTGATCGAAAACGAAAACGCAAAGCCGACAATTCAAATGGTAAACTTCACCATTTCTATGTTTTTTTCCATACGTTTATCTGTTGACGTTTTTTTATATTGTGTTTGGTGATCTATGTAATAGTTTTGTAATACAGTACAACTGTATTCTGATGATCATATCATATCCAGCCTCGATCAGTTGACTCAATTGGTCCTTCTCTTTGGTATGCGCTTCCTTCTTCTCTTCATTCTGCAGTTCTTTCTTGCAGTCTCTCTTGTCTCATCTCAAAACCTGCTTCTTCTCTCTGGGCTTAGTGCACTGGGAGTGCTTCTGATTGTTTCACCCTACTAGAGGGCAGAGGCACTTTACAAATGCTTAAATACAGTACAATGCAATGCGTCAATGTTGCTTGTCTTCATTGTTCTTCATTGCGTGTTTCCTGGTATGGTGTATTTTTTAAGACACATTTGTGATTTGTATTTGATTTTAATTCAGGGGTTGAGAAAGCCAAGCGGCCGCCAGATTTTTTCGAGGTAAAAGATTTGGTTTCATTTCAACAGTTTTTGCATAATTATTACTAATTACGTATTAATTACTACATTAGTCCTGCTATAAAGGTCTGTGTGCGTGAGTCCTGTTCATTATTTCTGTCATAAAAACTGCATTAGTCTTCTTATGTACTGTGCATTAGTTCTGTAATAAAAAAATGTGCACTAGGCATGTTAATTATTGCGTTGGTTCTGCAATCGGCATTGCTTGCTGGTCTCCCCAATGATGGGGTAAGAAGGGCTACAGGTGTATGGTGTATATTATGCCTTATTAATTCTTTGAGGTTATGATGGTCTAATTGCATGGATAGCAACCAAGAGTGTGAGAATCTGTCTGAAGGTTAAAAAAAAAACCCATGGCAAGAAGGTATTTCAAGACTTATAGTGCTCCGCCTCTGCCTTGTAGCGAGCTGTGCTAGGAATTGCATTCATTGACAATTTTTAATTGCATGCAATTAATATGGGGTAGGGCTGGTCACCCACCCTGTCATGCTAAGGGTAAACTGAATAAGTCATTGGCATCTTCCGGTCACTTAAGAAGCTTTATATTTTTTATTGTCATCCTAGTCAAATTTATTTACTTCTGATCTAGGCATTTTAGAATTCTGTAAATGCAATAAAATATGCATTTCATTGATTAGGTTGTACGTGGGAGAATTTATTGACTTCTGGCTGATTGTTTCTTGTGACTGTGTACTTTTCTTCAGCCGGGCAACAGTCCTATTCGTGGAATGGCTGCAACCGGAACAAATACGAGTTCTAGTTCGTCAAAAACTCCGTCACCTCAGGGTCACAGTCTTGTACGTGTTTCAATTTGCAGCGAGTCTATGCATTGTGCAGTAAATTAAATGTGAGTAAATAAAGATCTGCCATGTCATCTACATGTCGAAAGTTGGGAAGACACTCATTTTCCTGCTGCTCCTAGGTATATGAATTGGGGACGGATGAATCCTGGGATTCTGGACATCACAAGACTTGACTTTTACTTTGTGGCTTGTGCAAGTACCATTGTCTTCGGTTTGGTACAGCAGGATTTTAGCAATGAAACATTCCAGCCATTGGCAGGTTAAAGTCAGCGCAATCTGGAACTTTTAAGATTGCATTGTATGTTGCATTGCATTTCATGATAGATATTGTTCATGTTCTGTCTTATTTGGCAGGATGCGATGCTAGATTAATGTTTATTAGCTGAGACCTGACCTTCACATGAGATTGCCACATTCACATTTCAGATCTGTACATTTTTCCATTGTTTAGTTGAGCTTGGTGGAACTTATGTATCTGTCTCGTGTAGCAGTGCAATTGATTTATTGACCACTGATTTATTGACCATTGATTTATTGACCATTGATTGCCGTATTTCATTGGCAATTTGGAAGTCAATAGTTTGTGGCTGTGTCTTGGTCTGTTCTAAGGCTAAACATGGGACAGACTTAGTGTCAAGGGCAATCATCAGTCGAATCAGACTAAGGCCAATGCAGTCATTTGTTGGCTATTGATTTTGTGTAGTTCAATGTACCACCTTTTAAATATCAACGTGGACATGATCCTATTTTAGTTACGTTTAACCTTTTCACAGCGAGTGTGTACTAAAGTGTTTAAGAAAACATATGTGGGGCGTTGGTAAAAGGTTAAAATGGTTTTTGAGGAGAATCAACTTTGAGTCATGCCTTGGGGAGTGGTACGTGTGTTTAAGATAATTTGACAGTTTCATGAGAATGGAATGGCAGTCTTGTGTGCTGTTGTTGATGTATAGAATGTATGCCCTGTAAGGTGGGTGTAAAGTATTATAGAAATAGCTTGCCTGTTGCATTAATTAAAGTTTCTGTAATTAACAGGAAGTGTTGATTATAATCGAGTTATGCATTAAATGAGTTAATTAATGTAGATCGTTTGTGTCTTTAACAGTTTACTTCGCCTGCAGCTGCTAGTTATTCCGCAACCTCTGTTGTCCAGAGCTTCTACTCTGGGTCCGATGTGCCGCATAGTCCAACAGTTAGCTCACGGAGTTCAGGGACTTCAACACCTAAGTGCACTCAGGTCAGGCATGACAATTCATCATTATGAATATTAATCGTCTTTAATTAATCACCAACATAGTCACTCAAAATGCGCATACCTAATGAATGTTAATCGATTTTAATGTTTAGAAACATTAATATTAATCGACTTTTTGTATTGTATTTGACCCTGAATTGTAAAAGATTAATGTTGGATTGTTCTTGTTCAATCTTTTCAGACGGATTTAAGTGGAACAATGTTAGAACAGATCGAGTCGAGATCGGCTTCTGACCTTAGCCGCAAAGACCAAATTATCACAAAGCTGGAGGCAGTAAGTACAAAAAATAAGTTGTTCGGTGATTTCTGAAAAGATTGTGAAAAGTTGTTGAGTCGGATATCCACTTCTTTTGTTGTTTACAGGAAATTCAAGCAAATGTTGTGTTTAGCGCTTTTAGAACATTATTCGGTTCGGTGAAATGTAAATATCTAGTTATTAGTTTGGCATATTTAGGGGCATTATGAAGCTCTTGGAAATGTAAATATATAGTTTCGCATATCTGGGACCTCGTAAAGTTAAAGGAAATGTAAATATCTTGTTTAGGGTCCTTACAATGTTTCAAGAGATCTATGTAAATATCTAGTTAATCATTTTTCAGGTGGCTTTTGACTACATTTTCACTTCAATCAATATTTCATTCAGTGCAGTATTTATTCTTTATGAATATTGAATAGGGTTCAAGAAACTCACTAATATTGTATAATGCCTAGATCGTTAATATATTTAAGATTTCAGATGTAAATTGAATTTTGGAGAAGGTTTCTCCATTTCGGAAGATGCTATGCTATAAATTTGTGGGTGATATGCTTGTAGATGATACGTTTTTTTGTTATTAGGAGAAAGAGGAACTGCTGAAACAGATTCAGAGCAGCCAGAAGATTATCGAAAAGCAAAAAGAGTCGATCCAGAAATGCACGTCCATTTCGAAAATGCTGCTCATTGAGAAGGTGAGATTTCTTTTGATCACCTTTTGTACCAGAACGCAAAGTCAATTTTGTGTGATATATGAGTTTATCAGCTGTTATTTGCTGTAGTTGTAGTTGGGTGTAGCATATATAACTTGTGTCTCTATGTTGTGACTGAATTGCAGAGCAACCTCGAAAAGAAGTCTGCTCGTCAGCGCTGCATGGAGAATCGTCTTCGTCTCGGTCAATTCGTCACGCAACGCCAGGGAGCGACGTTTGTCGAGAACTGGGTCGATGGATATGCGTTCACTGATCTTGCCAAGTGAGTGGATGCGCTTTCAAGGCCGGTTGAAGGAGAGTTCGACTTCACCCAGAGGATAAGAGTCGGGGGCATTGAGTGGGATTGAATTGCCAGCTGCTTTTCATTTCTCTTAGATGAATCTCTCATTGCTGCTATTGTCAGTTACCTTGGGCATGTTCTTCATGATCTCCCGCCAGAATGAGTAACTGGATACTCCCTTAGATCTCGATTGTACGCAATCTGGAGATTCCACGCTGTGATTCATTAATTGAAAAGGGATTTATCACGAGAACGCTGTATTATAGATGATTTGTTTGATGCTAATATTTTGCTCAACTTATGATTTATAACTGGCATCTTTTATTACCAAAATTTATTACTTTGATGTATTGTAGCAATGTTTTATGTCACATTGTACATTTGCAAGTGGAATTCTAAAGAACATTCTTGTGATATTAACCCTGATAGATGAGGGCAAGTGACCAGTCCTCCTCCTTTCTGTGTGATCTTCCGACTAACTCTTTATGACCTTGTACAATTGACTATGGGCAATGTTCAGTGTGATGACCTCTCAATATATTCTTATTAAATGAATTTATATTTCTGATTATTTTCTTATCTTGTCTTTAATTTGAATAAATAGTTAGTAATAGTAGTAATGATGATGATGATGGATGATGATAGTAATAGTAACAATGATGATGATGATGGATGATGATGATGTTCAGGCAACAGGAGAGGATAGGACAGGAAAGAGAAGAGATGGAGAAACAACGACGTGTATTAGCAAAACGGAAACCTACGTCCGCTCCGTCGACGAGCGCCAAAGGAACGAAGAACGTTAAAGAAAACGATGGATTTCTTAGACCGGCCGACAAACCGTTAGTTGCCACTCACTTATCATTTACCTGTACCCATCGCTATCAAATGGCTGGCAACGACGTTTATGATGATTGATGATGATGATGATGATGATGATGATGATGATGATGATGATGATGATGATGATGATGATTAGCAGTTAATTAGGAATGCAAGGTCTGTCTTCAGAAAGTCTGAATTTTTGTTGAGGAAATTATAGGTTTTTATCTTTGTTTCATACACGGAATTCATGTATGCAAGATGAGTAAATGTATTTGATTTTGGAGATGAGGAAGAACGAACAGCTGCTCTATGGTCATTGTGTGGAGTCCACTCAGATGACTCTAAATCACAGTCGTTGGAGTGCAGACCAGCACATTGCTGAATAGGCTGCCATGTTGCATGAATTCGTGTTATATAATAGACTAGACTTAAACTTGCTAAGTGTTCTTTCCTTACATGTTACCTTCATTTGATGTAAGTTATAATTTACCTTACTTTCTTTTTACCTTCTTACCTTTGCGCGATATTACCTTGTTTTTTATAATTCTTTCACCGGACTTAAATTTTAGTAGCCATAGTTTCTTTGTTTACATTTAATGATTTCTACGTGATGTAATTTCTGTGGATGTCTTTGCTGTGTCTTGTAGGCTGACCGTGGCGGAGTATTACGAGCAGGATGAGATAATGAAACTGCGACAGGCGGCGCTGAAAAAGGAAGACTCCGATCTTCAGTTGGAACTGGAGAAACTGGAACAGGAACGGAACATACATATCAGGGAATTGAAAAGGATACACAGCGAAGACACGTCAAGGTCTGTTGTGGAAATGGGATCTAACAACGTCAAAATCAGTGGTCTAGTTCATAATATTGTAATCATGAATTTATATAGTGCCACTTCAAGGGAAACTCCCGACCTGACAGCAAACCACAATCGAAGAGAATGGTTTTCAATCCAAATCGTAAGTTGAGTGAAATGACGCGGAAAATGTGCAAAAAAAGATTAAGATTACAGATTATAGCTGTAGGTACGGTAATTTATTTTAAAACGATGAACATACCATAGCAAAGGTTTTATGCAGCACTGTGGAAGTTTGAGCCATAGCGGCAAACAAATTACCATGCTTTGGTTGATTAACCTTGCTTTTTGAAGGTCACTTAAATTGCAGTTCCTTCTAAGTATTTCTTATTAACCCTTTGACTTGCCCTATTGTTTTTACAAGAAAAGGTAGGCCTATGTATGTATGTATGTATGTATGTATGTATGTATGTATGCATGTATATATATATATATGTATGTATGTGTATATATATATATATATATATATATGCATGTATGTATGTATATATGTATGTATGTATGTATGTATGTATGTATGTATTTATGTATGTATATGTATGTATGTATGTATATATGTACGTATATATGTATGATTGCATGTATGTATGTATGTATGTATGTATATTATATGTATGTACCGGGTATGTATATATGTATGTATGTATGTATATATGTATGTATCAGGTAGCTACCGTCGTCCTAGGCGTTCGACCAACGTGCCGGTCGGTCGTTCGCCCGGCGTCACGCGTCGTTCAACGGAGCCCGCTCTCTGCCTCTATATATATGCATGTATGTATGTATATATGTATGTATGTATGTATGTATGTATGTATGTATGTATGTATGTATTTATGTATGTATGTATTTATGTATGTATATGTATGTATGTATGTATGTATATATGTACGTATATATGTACGTATATATGTATGATTGCATGTATGTATGTATGTATGTATGTATGTATATTATATGTATGTACCGGGTATGTATATATGTATGTATGTATGTATGTATGTATATATGTATGTATCAGGTAGCTACCGTCGTCCTAGGCGTTCGACCAACGTGCCGGTCGGTCGTTCGCCCGGCGTCACGCGTCGTTCAACGGAGCCCGCTCTCTGCCTCTATATATATGCATGTATGTATGTATATATGTATGTATGTATGTATGTATGTATGTATGTATGTATGTATGTATGTATGTATTTATGTATGTATATGTATGTATGTATGTATATATGTACGTATATATGTATGATTGCATGTATGTATGTATGTATGTATGTATATTATATGTATGTACCGGGTATGTATATATGTATGTATGTATGTATGTATGTATGTATGTATATATGTATGTATACATGTATGTATATGTATGTATATATGTAAATATGCGGTCGAGATACATCCTTATAGAAAAGCGCGCTTTAAAGCGCGCTGGCAAGTCAAAGGGTTAATGATGCTTGCTGATACGAATTGATTGTTGTGTTTAGGTTCAACAATCATCAGATTCTCAACGACCGATATCTTCTGCTCAGTCTTCTCGGCAAAGGAGGATTCAGTGAAGTACACAAGGTCTGACATAGTGATTTAAATATTCAGTTTCTGCTTTTATTCCGTCTTTTAGGACTTTACCATCTGTTTGCAAATTATACTCTTGCCTGTGTTACATTCATTTACTTTACTAATTACTTTGAGGTCTGAAATTAACGAGGAGTGGTCTGTCAGTTGAGAAGTTAGGGTTCAAGTTTCTGACACGGCAGAAATTTTGTTTGGGTTTGTGTGTTTTATGCTAAATGATTAAATCGTTTATATTGACTGATTGCATTTGCTGTTTGATTCATTGGTTGATCTTTGTTTTTTTATGTTAAAGCTTTTTCATCAAATGTTGAGTTGTTTTTGCACTGTGTTTACAACATCCAGGGGTTTGATCTAAAAGACCAAAGATATGCCGCCTGTAAAATCCACCAGCTAAACAAAGACTGGAAAGATGACAAGAAAGCAAATTACATTAAGTAAGCAGAGAATTTTTCATGCAATTATTATTTATATCAATTGTCTCTATGCCATTGGTGAAGTGCCTCAAGTAGTTGGTGAAGCAGGTTTGAAAAAGTGGAAATGGAAGAAAGATTATCAGATTGAATTGTGGAGCATTCAGGTCAACCACAATCTCAGATCCCTTTGATTGGGACTATAATTATATCTGTAAGTGTAGCAATCACTGTGTAAACTGTTACTAATTAAATTGAAAAAATTAATTGGACGGTTGACCATATATTTATATATTTGTTGTTGTTCTTGTTGATATTTGTATTATTATGCATCTATGTGTTGTCACTATCTACCAGTCAAGAATTGAGGCGACTGCTCTGACCAATCAAATAATACTTTGTAAACTAACTGCTAACTTGATATTTAGTTAAGTATAGGGAATTGCTGATCAGTTTAATAGCGGCTTTAACACATTGACCGCCTACACGCCATGTTAAATGACTGGCTGAAGTACGAGTTAACTCGTACCTGGCGGTCAACGTGTTAAAGAGGTAAGGTTAGGTAATTGGTTGTTAGTCTTCGATTACTGATGATACTCTTGAACAAAGGTGTGTGTCTTTGGTGATTTGAAGATTTTCATTGAACTGCAATTAATTGTGTAGGCACGCTCTTCGAGAATACAACATTCACAAGCAGTTGGATCATCCGCGAATCGTTCATCTCTATGACGTCTTTGAAATCGACAACAACTCGTGAGCCTTTGATTTCATTGTTTTGATATCTTTTCCTTATTTTGTTCTGACTTATCAAGAGATAATAGTGTTTTGATAGATTATATAGTTCTAAGGAATACATGTATACATTTATGCAACAATACATTCAAACATTCAGCTGCATAGATTTATTGTATTAAAACATTTATAAAGTGTCTCAGTTGTGCTCACAGTGCGCAAGGCACGTACAAATAAATGTTTAAATACAATACAATACAGTTGCACATTTCTGAATGCAGATATATGCATAGTTTTGCGTACATTAAATACGGCAAAGTCTTAAACTATATACACGTCTGTTGAACTAACTGTACACTGGTTCCACTGTTTTCCATCTAGCTTCTGCACGGTCATGGAGTACTGCGAGGGAAACGACCTTGACTTCTACTTGAAGCAGAACAAGCTGCTTCCCGAGAAGGAAGGAAGGTCAATTATCATCCAGACAGTAAACGCGTTGAAGTACCTGAACGAAATCAAACCGCCCGTCATTCACTACGATCTCAAGCCAGGTACGCTGCTCTCCATTCTAATTCTCTAACTTCTATGACATCACATTAATAAATTATTATTATTATTATTAAGTACCAAGGCATAAAGTCCAAGGCATATAGATCACTAAAGTGATGAAATTTGGCAATCTGCTGCTTTTTGAAAATAACTATTAGTTGAAAGCCACAGTGTAGGAAGTGAACATGATGAAATTCCTGTGACTAGGTAGATTGATGTTTTTATGCATTTTTTTACTCTCCAAATTCTACTACATGACTTCGCCCCATTCTTCATGGTCCATTGTAACCTCTGTATATTATGATATAGTCAGATTTTTCAGAGGTTCTGTAGATATGTTGATATATTCATAATGTTGTGAGAGTTGTTGCAGAATTATCTGTTTTCATATTTACAGGAAACATTTTACTTGGCAATGGAGGAATGTCAAGAGGTGAGATTGACTAAATGCTTCATTTCCAGCTGTTTTCTGCTCTGTCTGTCTTACATACTTATTTTCAAGTACACTAGAGCTTTGGCGTAACTTGTGTCATCAATTAGAGCAGACTGTGCTGAACAGGTAAGTCGATAGTTTGTCCTTGAAAAATTCAACCACGTCAGCAGAGCAGACTGGAGATGGTACTAGCTTAATAAAACAAAATAATAATAATAACGACAATTTCTATGGCACAATAACACAGCACATGCTGCTACAATGGGACCTCGAAAAAGATATTAAGCACACAATCAGTCAGAGGTACCTGGGAAAAGTGTTATAAAATGTTTATTTTGGTTCTGTAACTTTACGATGTTTTTTCTGCAGGTGATATCCTGCATAGTGGCTCCGTGAGTGGAGAGATAAAAATCACCGACTTTGGTCTGAGCAAAGTGATGGATGACGATAACTACAGTCCAGAGTCGGGAATGGACTTGACGTCACAGGGTGCTGGTACTTACTGGTAAGTACTGCGCATATTTTATGTATGTTTCAAGATGCTTTATGGCACCATTCATGTGCCTCAGTAGTGCTGCGACAATGTACTTGATTTTCATTTGCCAACACACTGATAATGAGCATGTACTTGAGCTGGCTTTCTCCCTATATTCTTCAGCTTCTTGCATATAAGTAGCTACAGGTACTAGCATGGTGCTTATGTACATCATGGTATTAATGCCTCATGATGTTTGTCTACCGGTGTATTATTATTATCTGCATTTTTTCTAGAAGTTTTTTTATTGAATGTAGCATTCGAAGCAGGATACTTATGCTATGTCTTGGAAAAGAACTGAGGGGTTCTTTTCTTAAAGTGGTGCTTTATTGATGTCAGACTTTAAAAAAATGCAATCTTTCTCGGATGTCATCTTTTGATTCCTGTTACCTGTGAACTATGTAGACATTTTCCACAAGCTTTCAATTTTGAGAATATTTACAACGGAGGATGAGTGAAGGAGACGTGTGCTTTTTCCTATGTGCATACCTGCAATTGGAAATGAAATATGAAGACACTGGCCAACCATTTCCAATTTTTATAACTTTACTGCGCAGCATTTGAACAATGATTTTGAATTTTCATATAATATATTACTCAGTGACCCTCAAGCACATACAAGAAACATCAAGCGTACTTCGTCTGCTTCCACCTACAAGTGATTTTACGTCGATGACTTTATTTATCTGCAATTCTTTTGTTGTTGTCGCAGGTATCTTCCGCCAGAATGCTTCGTCGTTGGAAAGGAACCGCCGAAAATCTCGTCGAAAGTCGACGTTTGGTCCGTCGGAATCATCTTCTACCAATGTCTCTACGGAAAAAAGGTATGTGGTAGAGATGGATGTGGGAGATAGTCTCATCTCCCCCCCCCCTATTCCAGCCCCATTCCCATTTCTCTCCATCAGAGCCATCCATTCGTCATGTGTCAGTTGTGTTCAGTCGTACGTGTTGTGATGTTGATGTTGATTGCGGCTTTGCCTGCTTTTGACTGTAATGTCTATCTTTTTATCCATATATCGATTTATATAGCGCCACTTCAAGATATCGATTCTTTCTGTAATGGTACGACTTATGTCCTTGTGATCACAGACATGATACAAGTTTTGTAGCTCTCAAATTCTCTCCTTCCCTCAAAAAGTGACTCAAAACTTAGTGTTTCTCCTCGGATTTCAATAAGCCAAGCACCTGTGTATCTGACTGTATCTTCCTCTGGCGGCTGACTATCGACGCCTCAGATTCACATTTCAGTTTGACTTTGCGAGCGTTTCAAATTTATTTAATAGTATTTCATAATAATGGTACAAGACATGGCAGGGTGTTTTAACTTACATGGTGTATGAAGTGACTTGGTATTTGAAATGATATATTGTACATCTGATGACATGATATATTAGATGCTATGATTTATATGATTTGTCATGGTATATATGACTTGACACTATCTACATCGGTGTAGTTTTTTCTCTTTGTTCAGCCGTTTGGTCACAATCTGTCGCAAGCCGCTATCCTTGAGGAGAATACAATTCTGAAAGCAACTGACGTTCAGTTTCCGAACAAACCGGTTGTATCCAGCGAAGCCAAGGTTAGTAATCCAGTTCACTCGTACTTTGGAAATTGAACCGGTTTTGTGCCAGAGTCTGCCCTCCAATAGCAGCGA
>CAMAOG010000264.1:0-20553 GCA_945859605.1 Lumbricus rubellus | reverse complement strand
CTAGGCAGCGCTCAAGGAAGACGGTCCTGGGTAGGGACCGACCCGGCCTGCGCGAAAAACCTAACTTCGTGTGCCGCCTAAAGTATTCAGCAGCAAATTAATATTTAATATTATTATTATTATTATTAAATTTCTTTTCCATTGCATGGGCTTCTTCGAACCGGCTTGTCATCAGTAGAATACCCTAGGCAGCGCTCAAGGAAGACGGTCCTGGGTAGGGACCGACCCGGCCTGCGCGAAAAACCTAACTTCGTGTGCCGCCTAAAGTATTCAGCAGCAAATTAATATTTAATATTATTATTATTATTATTAAATTTCTTTTCCATTGCATGGGCTTCTTCGAACCGGCTTGTCATCAGTAGAATACCCTAGGCAGCGCTCAAGGAAGACGGTCCTGGGTAGGGACCGACCCGGCCTGCGCGAAAAACCTAACTTCGTGTGCCGCCTAAAGTATTCAGCAGCAAATTAATATTTAATATTATTATTATTATTATTAAATTTCTTTTCCATTGCATGGGCTTCTTCGAACCGGCTTGTCATCAGTAGAATACCCTAGGCAGCGCTCAAGGAAGACGGTCCTGGGTAGGGACCGACCCGGCCTGCGCGAAAAACCTAACTTCGTGTGCCGCCTAAAGTATTCAGCAGCAAATTAATATTTAATATTATTATTATTATTATTAAATTTCTTTTCCATTGCATGGGCTTCTTCGAACCGGCTTGTCATCAGTAGAATACCCTAGGCAGCGCTCAAGGAAGACGGTCCTGGGTAGGGACCGACCCGGCCTGCGCGAAAAACCTAACTTCGTGTGCCGCCTAAAGTATTCAGCAGCAAATTAATATTTAATATTATTATTATTATTATTAAATTTCTTTTCCATTGCATGGGCTTCTTCGAACCGGCTTGTCATCAGTAGAATACCCTAGGCAGCGCTCAAGGAAGACGGTCCTGGGTAGGGACCGACCCGGCCTGCGCGAAAAACCTAACTTCGTGTGCCGCCTAAAGTATTCAGCAGCAAATTAATATTTAATATTATTATTATTATTATTAAATTTCTTTTCCATTGCATGGGCTTCTTCGAACCGGCTTGTCATCAGTAGAATACCCTAGGCAGCGCTCAAGGAAGACGGTCCTGGGTAGGGACCGACCCGGCCTGCGCGAAAAACCTAACTTCGTGTGCCGCCTAAAGTATTCAGCAGCAAATTAATATTTAATATTATTATTATTATTATTAAATTTCTTTTCCATTGCATGGGCTTCTTCGAACCGGCTTGTCATCAGTAGAATACCCTAGGCAGCGCTCAAGGAAGACGGTCCTGGGTAGGGACCGACCCGGCCTGCGCGAAAAACCTAACTTCGTGTGCCGCCTAAAGTATTCAGCAGCAAATTAATATTTAATATTATTATTATTATTATTAAATTTCTTTTCCATTGCATGGGCTTCTTCGAACCGGCTTGTCATCAGTAGAATACCCTAGGCAGCGCTCAAGGAAGACGGTCCTGGGTAGGGACCGACCCGGCCTGCGCGAAAAACCTAACTTCGTGTGCCGCCTAAAGTATTCAGCAGCAAATTAATATTTAATATTATTATTATTATTATTAAATTTCTTTTCCATTGCATGGGCTTCTTCGAACCGGCTTGTCATCAGTAGAATACCCTAGGCAGCGCTCAAGGAAGACGGTCCTGGGTAGGGACCGACCCGGCCTGCGCGAAAAACCTAACTTCGTGTGCCGCCTAAAGTATTCAGCAGCAAATTAATATTTAATATTATTATTATTATTATTAAATTTCTTTTCCATTGCATGGGCTTCTTCGAACCGGCTTGTCATCAGTAGAATACCCTAGGCAGCGCTCAAGGAAGACGGTCCTGGGTAGGGACCGACCCGGCCTGCGCGAAAAACCTAACTTCGTGTGCCGCCTAAAGTATTCAGCAGCAAATTAATATTTAATATTATTATTATTATTATTAAATTTCTTTTCCATTGCATGGGCTTCTTCGAACCGGCTTGTCATCAGTAGAATACCCTAGGCAGCGCTCAAGGAAGACGGTCCTGGGTAGGGACCGACCCGGCCTGCGCGAAAAACCTAACTTCGTGTGCCGCCTAAAGTATTCAGCAGCAAATTAATATTTAATATTATTATTATTATTATTAAATTTCTTTTCCATTGCATGGGCTTCTTCGAACCGGCTTGTCATCAGTAGAATACCCTAGGCAGCGCTCAAGGAAGACGGTCCTGGGTAGGGACCGACCCGGCCTGCGCGAAAAACCTAACTTCGTGTGCCGCCTAAAGTATTCAGCAGCAAATTAATATTTAATATTATTATTATTATTATTAAATTTCTTTTCCATTGCATGGGCTTCTTCGAACCGGCTTGTCATCAGTAGAATACCCTAGGCAGCGCTCAAGGAAGACGGTCCTGGGTAGGGACCGACCCGGCCTGCGCGAAAAACCTAACTTCGTGTGCCGCCTAAAGTATTCAGCAGCAAATTAATATTTAATATTATTATTATTATTATTAAATTTCTTTTCCATTGCATGGGCTTCTTCGAACCGGCTTGTCATCAGTAGAATACCCTAGGCAGCGCTCAAGGAAGACGGTCCTGGGTAGGGACCGACCCGGCCTGCGCGAAAAACCTAACTTCGTGTGCCGCCTAAAGTATTCAGCAGCAAATTAATATTTAATATTATTATTATTATTATTAAATTTCTTTTCCATTGCATGGGCTTCTTCGAACCGGCTTGTCATCAGTAGAATACCCTAGGCAGCGCTCAAGGAAGACGGTCCTGGGTAGGGACCGACCCGGCCTGCGCGAAAAACCTAACTTCGTGTGCCGCCTAAAGTATTCAGCAGCAAATTAATATTTAATATTATTATTATTATTATTAAATTTCTTTTCCATTGCATGGGCTTCTTCGAACCGGCTTGTCATCAGTAGAATACCCTAGGCAGCGCTCAAGGAAGACGGTCCTGGGTAGGGACCGACCCGGCCTGCGCGAAAAACCTAACTTCGTGTGCCGCCTAAAGTATTCAGCAGCAAATTAATATTTAATATTATTATTATTATTATTAAATTTCTTTTCCATTGCATGGGCTTCTTCGAACCGGCTTGTCATCAGTAGAATACCCTAGGCAGCGCTCAAGGAAGACGGTCCTGGGTAGGGACCGACCCGGCCTGCGCGAAAAACCTAACTTCGTGTGCCGCCTAAAGTATTCAGCAGCAAATTAATATTTAATATTATTATTATTATTATTAAATTTCTTTTCCATTGCATGGGCTTCTTCGAACCGGCTTGTCATCAGTAGAATACCCTAGGCAGCGCTCAAGGAAGACGGTCCTGGGTAGGGACCGACCCGGCCTGCGCGAAAAACCTAACTTCGTGTGCCGCCTAAAGTATTCAGCAGCAAATTAATATTTAATATTATTATTATTATTATTAAATTTCTTTTCCATTGCATGGGCTTCTTCGAACCGGCTTGTCATCAGTAGAATACCCTAGGCAGCGCTCAAGGAAGACGGTCCTGGGTAGGGACCGACCCGGCCTGCGCGAAAAACCTAACTTCGTGTGCCGCCTAAAGTATTCAGCAGCAAATTAATATTTAATATTATTATTATTATTATTAAATTTCTTTTCCATTGCATGGGCTTCTTCGAACCGGCTTGTCATCAGTAGAATACCCTAGGCAGCGCTCAAGGAAGACGGTCCTGGGTAGGGACCGACCCGGCCTGCGCGAAAAACCTAACTTCGTGTGCCGCCTAAAGTATTCAGCAGCAAATTAATATTTAATATTATTATTATTATTATTAAATTTCTTTTCCATTGCATGGGCTTCTTCGAACCGGCTTGTCATCAGTAGAATACCCTAGGCAGCGCTCAAGGAAGACGGTCCTGGGTAGGGACCGACCCGGCCTGCGCGAAAAACCTAACTTCGTGTGCCGCCTAAAGTATTCAGCAGCAAATTAATATTTAATATTATTATTATTATTATTAAATTTCTTTTCCATTGCATGGGCTTCTTCGAACCGGCTTGTCATCAGTAGAATACCCTAGGCAGCGCTCAAGGAAGACGGTCCTGGGTAGGGACCGACCCGGCCTGCGCGAAAAACCTAACTTCGTGTGCCGCCTAAAGTATTCAGCAGCAAATTAATATTTAATATTATTATTATTATTATTAAATTTCTTTTCCATTGCATGGGCTTCTTCGAACCGGCTTGTCATCAGTAGAATACCCTAGGCAGCGCTCAAGGAAGACGGTCCTGGGTAGGGACCGACCCGGCCTGCGCGAAAAACCTAACTTCGTGTGCCGCCTAAAGTATTCAGCAGCAAATTAATATTTAATATTATTATTATTATTATTAAATTTCTTTTCCATTGCATGGGCTTCTTCGAACCGGCTTGTCATCAGTAGAATACCCTAGGCAGCGCTCAAGGAAGACGGTCCTGGGTAGGGACCGACCCGGCCTGCGCGAAAAACCTAACTTCGTGTGCCGCCTAAAGTATTCAGCAGCAAATTAATATTTAATATTATTATTATTATTATTAAATTTCTTTTCCATTGCATGGGCTTCTTCGAACCGGCTTGTCATCAGTAGAATACCCTAGGCAGCGCTCAAGGAAGACGGTCCTGGGTAGGGACCGACCCGGCCTGCGCGAAAAACCTAACTTCGTGTGCCGCCTAAAGTATTCAGCAGCAAATTAATATTTAATATTATTATTATTATTATTAAATTTCTTTTCCATTGCATGGGCTTCTTCGAACCGGCTTGTCATCAGTAGAATACCCTAGGCAGCGCTCAAGGAAGACGGTCCTGGGTAGGGACCGACCCGGCCTGCGCGAAAAACCTAACTTCGTGTGCCGCCTAAAGTATTCAGCAGCAAATTAATATTTAATATTATTATTATTATTATTAAATTTCTTTTCCATTGCATGGGCTTCTTCGAACCGGCTTGTCATCAGTAGAATACCCTAGGCAGCGCTCAAGGAAGACGGTCCTGGGTAGGGACCGACCCGGCCTGCGCGAAAAACCTAACTTCGTGTGCCGCCTAAAGTATTCAGCAGCAAATTAATATTTAATATTATTATTATTATTATTAAATTTCTTTTCCATTGCATGGGCTTCTTCGAACCGGCTTGTCATCAGTAGAATACCCTAGGCAGCGCTCAAGGAAGACGGTCCTGGGTAGGGACCGACCCGGCCTGCGCGAAAAACCTAACTTCGTGTGCCGCCTAAAGTATTCAGCAGCAAATTAATATTTAATATTATTATTATTATTATTAAATTTCTTTTCCATTGCATGGGCTTCTTCGAACCGGCTTGTCATCAGTAGAATACCCTAGGCAGCGCTCAAGGAAGACGGTCCTGGGTAGGGACCGACCCGGCCTGCGCGAAAAACCTAACTTCGTGTGCCGCCTAAAGTATTCAGCAGCAAATTAATATTTAATATTATTATTATTATTATTAAATTTCTTTTCCATTGCATGGGCTTCTTCGAACCGGCTTGTCATCAGTAGAATACCCTAGGCAGCGCTCAAGGAAGACGGTCCTGGGTAGGGACCGACCCGGCCTGCGCGAAAAACCTAACTTCGTGTGCCGCCTAAAGTATTCAGCAGCAAATTAATATTTAATATTATTATTATTATTATTAAATTTCTTTTCCATTGCATGGGCTTCTTCGAACCGGCTTGTCATCAGTAGAATACCCTAGGCAGCGCTCAAGGAAGACGGTCCTGGGTAGGGACCGACCCGGCCTGCGCGAAAAACCTAACTTCGTGTGCCGCCTAAAGTATTCAGCAGCAAATTAATATTTAATATTATTATTATTATTATTAAATTTCTTTTCCATTGCATGGGCTTCTTCGAACCGGCTTGTCATCAGTAGAATACCCTAGGCAGCGCTCAAGGAAGACGGTCCTGGGTAGGGACCGACCCGGCCTGCGCGAAAAACCTAACTTCGTGTGCCGCCTAAAGTATTCAGCAGCAAATTAATATTTAATATTATTATTATTATTATTAAATTTCTTTTCCATTGCATGGGCTTCTTCGAACCGGCTTGTCATCAGTAGAATACCCTAGGCAGCGCTCAAGGAAGACGGTCCTGGGTAGGGACCGACCCGGCCTGCGCGAAAAACCTAACTTCGTGTGCCGCCTAAAGTATTCAGCAGCAAATTAATATTTAATATTATTATTATTATTATTAAATTTCTTTTCCATTGCATGGGCTTCTTCGAACCGGCTTGTCATCAGTAGAATACCCTAGGCAGCGCTCAAGGAAGACGGTCCTGGGTAGGGACCGACCCGGCCTGCGCGAAAAACCTAACTTCGTGTGCCGCCTAAAGTATTCAGCAGCAAATTAATATTTAATATTATTATTATTATTATTAAATTTCTTTTCCATTGCATGGGCTTCTTCGAACCGGCTTGTCATCAGTAGAATACCCTAGGCAGCGCTCAAGGAAGACGGTCCTGGGTAGGGACCGACCCGGCCTGCGCGAAAAACCTAACTTCGTGTGCCGCCTAAAGTATTCAGCAGCAAATTAATATTTAATATTATTATTATTATTATTAAATTTCTTTTCCATTGCATGGGCTTCTTCGAACCGGCTTGTCATCAGTAGAATACCCTAGGCAGCGCTCAAGGAAGACGGTCCTGGGTAGGGACCGACCCGGCCTGCGCGAAAAACCTAACTTCGTGTGCCGCCTAAAGTATTCAGCAGCAAATTAATATTTAATATTATTATTATTATTATTAAATTTCTTTTCCATTGCATGGGCTTCTTCGAACCGGCTTGTCATCAGTAGAATACCCTAGGCAGCGCTCAAGGAAGACGGTCCTGGGTAGGGACCGACCCGGCCTGCGCGAAAAACCTAACTTCGTGTGCCGCCTAAAGTATTCAGCAGCAAATTAATATTTAATATTATTATTATTATTATTAAATTTCTTTTCCATTGCATGGGCTTCTTCGAACCGGCTTGTCATCAGTAGAATACCCTAGGCAGCGCTCAAGGAAGACGGTCCTGGGTAGGGACCGACCCGGCCTGCGCGAAAAACCTAACTTCGTGTGCCGCCTAAAGTATTCAGCAGCAAATTAATATTTAATATTATTATTATTATTATTAAATTTCTTTTCCATTGCATGGGCTTCTTCGAACCGGCTTGTCATCAGTAGAATACCCTAGGCAGCGCTCAAGGAAGACGGTCCTGGGTAGGGACCGACCCGGCCTGCGCGAAAAACCTAACTTCGTGTGCCGCCTAAAGTATTCAGCAGCAAATTAATATTTAATATTATTATTATTATTATTAAATTTCTTTTCCATTGCATGGGCTTCTTCGAACCGGCTTGTCATCAGTAGAATACCCTAGGCAGCGCTCAAGGAAGACGGTCCTGGGTAGGGACCGACCCGGCCTGCGCGAAAAACCTAACTTCGTGTGCCGCCTAAAGTATTCAGCAGCAAATTAATATTTAATATTATTATTATTATTATTAAATTTCTTTTCCATTGCATGGGCTTCTTCGAACCGGCTTGTCATCAGTAGAATACCCTAGGCAGCGCTCAAGGAAGACGGTCCTGGGTAGGGACCGACCCGGCCTGCGCGAAAAACCTAACTTCGTGTGCCGCCTAAAGTATTCAGCAGCAAATTAATATTTAATATTATTATTATTATTATTAAATTTCTTTTCCATTGCATGGGCTTCTTCGAACCGGCTTGTCATCAGTAGAATACCCTAGGCAGCGCTCAAGGAAGACGGTCCTGGGTAGGGACCGACCCGGCCTGCGCGAAAAACCTAACTTCGTGTGCCGCCTAAAGTATTCAGCAGCAAATTAATATTTAATATTATTATTATTATTATTAAATTTCTTTTCCATTGCATGGGCTTCTTCGAACCGGCTTGTCATCAGTAGAATACCCTAGGCAGCGCTCAAGGAAGACGGTCCTGGGTAGGGACCGACCCGGCCTGCGCGAAAAACCTAACTTCGTGTGCCGCCTAAAGTATTCAGCAGCAAATTAATATTTAATATTATTATTATTATTATTAAATTTCTTTTCCATTGCATGGGCTTCTTCGAACCGGCTTGTCATCAGTAGAATACCCTAGGCAGCGCTCAAGGAAGACGGTCCTGGGTAGGGACCGACCCGGCCTGCGCGAAAAACCTAACTTCGTGTGCCGCCTAAAGTATTCAGCAGCAAATTAATATTTAATATTATTATTATTATTATTAAATTTCTTTTCCATTGCATGGGCTTCTTCGAACCGGCTTGTCATCAGTAGAATACCCTAGGCAGCGCTCAAGGAAGACGGTCCTGGGTAGGGACCGACCCGGCCTGCGCGAAAAACCTAACTTCGTGTGCCGCCTAAAGTATTCAGCAGCAAATTAATATTTAATATTATTATTATTATTATTAAATTTCTTTTCCATTGCATGGGCTTCTTCGAACCGGCTTGTCATCAGTAGAATACCCTAGGCAGCGCTCAAGGAAGACGGTCCTGGGTAGGGACCGACCCGGCCTGCGCGAAAAACCTAACTTCGTGTGCCGCCTAAAGTATTCAGCAGCAAATTAATATTTAATATTATTATTATTATTATTAAATTTCTTTTCCATTGCATGGGCTTCTTCGAACCGGCTTGTCATCAGTAGAATACCCTAGGCAGCGCTCAAGGAAGACGGTCCTGGGTAGGGACCGACCCGGCCTGCGCGAAAAACCTAACTTCGTGTGCCGCCTAAAGTATTCAGCAGCAAATTAATATTTAATATTATTATTATTATTATTAAATTTCTTTTCCATTGCATGGGCTTCTTCGAACCGGCTTGTCATCAGTAGAATACCCTAGGCAGCGCTCAAGGAAGACGGTCCTGGGTAGGGACCGACCCGGCCTGCGCGAAAAACCTAACTTCGTGTGCCGCCTAAAGTATTCAGCAGCAAATTAATATTTAATATTATTATTATTATTATTAAATTTCTTTTCCATTGCATGGGCTTCTTCGAACCGGCTTGTCATCAGTAGAATACCCTAGGCAGCGCTCAAGGAAGACGGTCCTGGGTAGGGACCGACCCGGCCTGCGCGAAAAACCTAACTTCGTGTGCCGCCTAAAGTATTCAGCAGCAAATTAATATTTAATATTATTATTATTATTATTAAATTTCTTTTCCATTGCATGGGCTTCTTCGAACCGGCTTGTCATCAGTAGAATACCCTAGGCAGCGCTCAAGGAAGACGGTCCTGGGTAGGGACCGACCCGGCCTGCGCGAAAAACCTAACTTCGTGTGCCGCCTAAAGTATTCAGCAGCAAATTAATATTTAATATTATTATTATTATTATTAAATTTCTTTTCCATTGCATGGGCTTCTTCGAACCGGCTTGTCATCAGTAGAATACCCTAGGCAGCGCTCAAGGAAGACGGTCCTGGGTAGGGACCGACCCGGCCTGCGCGAAAAACCTAACTTCGTGTGCCGCCTAAAGTATTCAGCAGCAAATTAATATTTAATATTATTATTATTATTATTAAATTTCTTTTCCATTGCATGGGCTTCTTCGAACCGGCTTGTCATCAGTAGAATACCCTAGGCAGCGCTCAAGGAAGACGGTCCTGGGTAGGGACCGACCCGGCCTGCGCGAAAAACCTAACTTCGTGTGCCGCCTAAAGTATTCAGCAGCAAATTAATATTTAATATTATTATTATTATTATTAAATTTCTTTTCCATTGCATGGGCTTCTTCGAACCGGCTTGTCATCAGTAGAATACCCTAGGCAGCGCTCAAGGAAGACGGTCCTGGGTAGGGACCGACCCGGCCTGCGCGAAAAACCTAACTTCGTGTGCCGCCTAAAGTATTCAGCAGCAAATTAATATTTAATATTATTATTATTATTATTAAATTTCTTTTCCATTGCATGGGCTTCTTCGAACCGGCTTGTCATCAGTAGAATACCCTAGGCAGCGCTCAAGGAAGACGGTCCTGGGTAGGGACCGACCCGGCCTGCGCGAAAAACCTAACTTCGTGTGCCGCCTAAAGTATTCAGCAGCAAATTAATATTTAATATTATTATTATTATTATTAAATTTCTTTTCCATTGCATGGGCTTCTTCGAACCGGCTTGTCATCAGTAGAATACCCTAGGCAGCGCTCAAGGAAGACGGTCCTGGGTAGGGACCGACCCGGCGCTGCGCGAAAAACCTAACTTCGTGTGCCGCCTAAAGTATTCAGCAGCAAATTAATATTTAATATTATTATTATTATTATTAAATTTCTTTTCCATTGCATGGGCTTCTTCGAACCGGCTTGTCATCAGTAGAATACCCTAGGCAGCGCTCAAGGAAGACGGTCCTGGGTAGGGACCGACCCGGCCTGCGCGAAAAACCTAACTTCGTGTGCCGCCTAAAGTATTCAGCAGCAAATTAATATTTAATATTATTATTATTATTATTAAATTTCTTTTCCATTGCATGGGCTTCTTCGAACCGGCTTGTCATCAGTAGAATACCCTAGGCAGCGCTCAAGGAAGACGGTCCTGGGTAGGGACCGACCCGGCCTGCGCGAAAAACCTAACTTCGTGTGCCGCCTAAAGTATTCAGCAGCAAATTAATATTTAATATTATTATTATTATTATTAAATTTCTTTTCCATTGCATGGGCTTCTTCGAACCGGCTTGTCATCAGTAGAATACCCTAGGCAGCGCTCAAGGAAGACGGTCCTGGGTAGGGACCGACCCGGCCTGCGCGAAAAACCTAACTTCGTGTGCCGCCTAAAGTATTCAGCAGCAAATTAATATTTAATATTATTATTATTATTATTAAATTTCTTTTCCATTGCATGGGCTTCTTCGAACCGGCTTGTCATCAGTAGAATACCCTAGGCAGCGCTCAAGGAAGACGGTCCTGGGTAGGGACCGACCCGGCCTGCGCGAAAAACCTAACTTCGTGTGCCGCCTAAAGTATTCAGCAGCAAATTAATATTTAATATTATTATTATTATTATTAAATTTCTTTTCCATTGCATGGGCTTCTTCGAACCGGCTTGTCATCAGTAGAATACCCTAGGCAGCGCTCAAGGAAGACGGTCCTGGGTAGGGACCGACCCGGCCTGCGCGAAAAACCTAACTTCGTGTGCCGCCTAAAGTATTCAGCAGCAAATTAATATTTAATATTATTATTATTATTATTAAATTTCTTTTCCATTGCATGGGCTTCTTCGAACCGGCTTGTCATCAGTAGAATACCCTAGGCAGCGCTCAAGGAAGACGGTCCTGGGTAGGGACCGACCCGGCCTGCGCGAAAAACCTAACTTCGTGTGCCGCCTAAAGTATTCAGCAGCAAATTAATATTTAATATTATTATTATTATTATTAAATTTCTTTTCCATTGCATGGGCTTCTTCGAACCGGCTTGTCATCAGTAGAATACCCTAGGCAGCGCTCAAGGAAGACGGTCCTGGGTAGGGACCGACCCGGCCTGCGCGAAAAACCTAACTTCGTGTGCCGCCTAAAGTATTCAGCAGCAAATTAATATTTAATATTATTATTATTATTATTAAATTTCTTTTCCATTGCATGGGCTTCTTCGAACCGGCTTGTCATCAGTAGAATACCCTAGGCAGCGCTCAAGGAAGACGGTCCTGGGTAGGGACCGACCCGGCCTGCGCGAAAAACCTAACTTCGTGTGCCGCCTAAAGTATTCAGCAGCAAATTAATATTTAATATTATTATTATTATTATTAAATTTCTTTTCCATTGCATGGGCTTCTTCGAACCGGCTTGTCATCAGTAGAATACCCTAGGCAGCGCTCAAGGAAGACGGTCCTGGGTAGGGACCGACCCGGCCTGCGCGAAAAACCTAACTTCGTGTGCCGCCTAAAGTATTCAGCAGCAAATTAATATTTAATATTATTATTATTATTATTAAATTTCTTTTCCATTGCATGGGCTTCTTCGAACCGGCTTGTCATCAGTAGAATACCCTAGGCAGCGCTCAAGGAAGACGGTCCTGGGTAGGGACCGACCCGGCCTGCGCGAAAAACCTAACTTCGTGTGCCGCCTAAAGTATTCAGCAGCAAATTAATATTTAATATTATTATTATTATTATTAAATTTCTTTTCCATTGCATGGGCTTCTTCGAACCGGCTTGTCATCAGTAGAATACCCTAGGCAGCGCTCAAGGAAGACGGTCCTGGGTAGGGACCGACCCGGCCTGCGCGAAAAACCTAACTTCGTGTGCCGCCTAAAGTATTCAGCAGCAAATTAATATTTAATATTATTATTATTATTATTAAATTTCTTTTCCATTGCATGGGCTTCTTCGAACCGGCTTGTCATCAGTAGAATACCCTAGGCAGCGCTCAAGGAAGACGGTCCTGGGTAGGGACCGACCCGGCCTGCGCGAAAAACCTAACTTCGTGTGCCGCCTAAAGTATTCAGCAGCAAATTAATATTTAATATTATTATTATTATTATTAAATTTCTTTTCCATTGCATGGGCTTCTTCGAACCGGCTTGTCATCAGTAGAATACCCTAGGCAGCGCTCAAGGAAGACGGTCCTGGGTAGGGACCGACCCGGCCTGCGCGAAAAACCTAACTTCGTGTGCCGCCTAAAGTATTCAGCAGCAAATTAATATTTAATATTATTATTATTATTATTAAATTTCTTTTCCATTGCATGGGCTTCTTCGAACCGGCTTGTCATCAGTAGAATACCCTAGGCAGCGCTCAAGGAAGACGGTCCTGGGTAGGGACCGACCCGGCCTGCGCGAAAAACCTAACTTCGTGTGCCGCCTAAAGTATTCAGCAGCAAATTAATATTTAATATTATTATTATTATTATTAAATTTCTTTTCCATTGCATGGGCTTCTTCGAACCGGCTTGTCATCAGTAGAATACCCTAGGCAGCGCTCAAGGAAGACGGTCCTGGGTAGGGACCGACCCGGCCTGCGCGAAAAACCTAACTTCGTGTGCCGCCTAAAGTATTCAGCAGCAAATTAATATTTAATATTATTATTATTATTATTAAATTTCTTTTCCATTGCATGGGCTTCTTCGAACCGGCTTGTCATCAGTAGAATACCCTAGGCAGCGCTCAAGGAAGACGGTCCTGGGTAGGGACCGACCCGGCCTGCGCGAAAAACCTAACTTCGTGTGCCGCCTAAAGTATTCAGCAGCAAATTAATATTTAATATTATTATTATTATTATTAAATTTCTTTTCCATTGCATGGGCTTCTTCGAACCGGCTTGTCATCAGTAGAATACCCTAGGCAGCGCTCAAGGAAGACGGTCCTGGGTAGGGACCGACCCGGCCTGCGCGAAAAACCTAACTTCGTGTGCCGCCTAAAGTATTCAGCAGCAAATTAATATTTAATATTATTATTATTATTATTAAATTTCTTTTCCATTGCATGGGCTTCTTCGAACCGGCTTGTCATCAGTAGAATACCCTAGGCAGCGCTCAAGGAAGACGGTCCTGGGTAGGGACCGACCCGGCCTGCGCGAAAAACCTAACTTCGTGTGCCGCCTAAAGTATTCAGCAGCAAATTAATATTTAATATTATTATTATTATTATTAAATTTCTTTTCCATTGCATGGGCTTCTTCGAACCGGCTTGTCATCAGTAGAATACCCTAGGCAGCGCTCAAGGAAGACGGTCCTGGGTAGGGACCGACCCGGCCTGCGCGAAAAACCTAACTTCGTGTGCCGCCTAAAGTATTCAGCAGCAAATTAATATTTAATATTATTATTATTATTATTAAATTTCTTTTCCATTGCATGGGCTTCTTCGAACCGGCTTGTCATCAGTAGAATACCCTAGGCAGCGCTCAAGGAAGACGGTCCTGGGTAGGGACCGACCCGGCCTGCGCGAAAAACCTAACTTCGTGTGCCGCCTAAAGTATTCAGCAGCAAATTAATATTTAATATTATTATTATTATTATTAAATTTCTTTTCCATTGCATGGGCTTCTTCGAACCGGCTTGTCATCAGTAGAATACCCTAGGCAGCGCTCAAGGAAGACGGTCCTGGGTAGGGACCGACCCGGCCTGCGCGAAAAACCTAACTTCGTGTGCCGCCTAAAGTATTCAGCAGCAAATTAATATTTAATATTATTATTATTATTATTAAATTTCTTTTCCATTGCATGGGCTTCTTCGAACCGGCTTGTCATCAGTAGAATACCCTAGGCAGCGCTCAAGGAAGACGGTCCTGGGTAGGGACCGACCCGGCCTGCGCGAAAAACCTAACTTCGTGTGCCGCCTAAAGTATTCAGCAGCAAATTAATATTTAATATTATTATTATTATTATTAAATTTCTTTTCCATTGCATGGGCTTCTTCGAACCGGCTTGTCATCAGTAGAATACCCTAGGCAGCGCTCAAGGAAGACGGTCCTGGGTAGGGACCGACCCGGCCTGCGCGAAAAACCTAACTTCGTGTGCCGCCTAAAGTATTCAGCAGCAAATTAATATTTAATATTATTATTATTATTATTAAATTTCTTTTCCATTGCATGGGCTTCTTCGAACCGGCTTGTCATCAGTAGAATACCCTAGGCAGCGCTCAAGGAAGACGGTCCTGGGTAGGGACCGACCCGGCCTGCGCGAAAAACCTAACTTCGTGTGCCGCCTAAAGTATTCAGCAGCAAATTAATATTTAATATTATTATTATTATTATTAAATTTCTTTTCCATTGCATGGGCTTCTTCGAACCGGCTTGTCATCAGTAGAATACCCTAGGCAGCGCTCAAGGAAGACGGTCCTGGGTAGGGACCGACCCGGCCTGCGCGAAAAACCTAACTTCGTGTGCCGCCTAAAGTATTCAGCAGCAAATTAATATTTAATATTATTATTATTATTATTAAATTTCTTTTCCATTGCATGGGCTTCTTCGAACCGGCTTGTCATCAGTAGAATACCCTAGGCAGCGCTCAAGGAAGACGGTCCTGGGTAGGGACCGACCCGGCCTGCGCGAAAAACCTAACTTCGTGTGCCGCCTAAAGTATTCAGCAGCAAATTAATATTTAATATTATTATTATTATTATTAAATTTCTTTTCCATTGCATGGGCTTCTTCGAACCGGCTTGTCATCAGTAGAATACCCTAGGCAGCGCTCAAGGAAGACGGTCCTGGGTAGGGACCGACCCGGCCTGCGCGAAAAACCTAACTTCGTGTGCCGCCTAAAGTATTCAGCAGCAAATTAATATTTAATATTATTATTATTATTATTAAATTTCTTTTCCATTGCATGGGCTTCTTCGAACCGGCTTGTCATCAGTAGAATACCCTAGGCAGCGCTCAAGGAAGACGGTCCTGGGTAGGGACCGACCCGGCCTGCGCGAAAAACCTAACTTCGTGTGCCGCCTAAAGTATTCAGCAGCAAATTAATATTTAATATTATTATTATTATTATTAAATTTCTTTTCCATTGCATGGGCTTCTTCGAACCGGCTTGTCATCAGTAGAATACCCTAGGCAGCGCTCAAGGAAGACGGTCCTGGGTAGGGACCGACCCGGCCTGCGCGAAAAACCTAACTTCGTGTGCCGCCTAAAGTATTCAGCAGCAAATTAATATTTAATATTATTATTATTATTATTAAATTTCTTTTCCATTGCATGGGCTTCTTCGAACCGGCTTGTCATCAGTAGAATACCCTAGGCAGCGCTCAAGGAAGACGGTCCTGGGTAGGGACCGACCCGGCCTGCGCGAAAAACCTAACTTCGTGTGCCGCCTAAAGTATTCAGCAGCAAATTAATATTTAATATTATTATTATTATTATTAAATTTCTTTTCCATTGCATGGGCTTCTTCGAACCGGCTTGTCATCAGTAGAATACCCTAGGCAGCGCTCAAGGAAGACGGTCCTGGGTAGGGACCGACCCGGCCTGCGCGAAAAACCTAACTTCGTGTGCCGCCTAAAGTATTCAGCAGCAAATTAATATTTAATATTATTATTATTATTATTAAATTTCTTTTCCATTGCATGGGCTTCTTCGAACCGGCTTGTCATCAGTAGAATACCCTAGGCAGCGCTCAAGGAAGACGGTCCTGGGTAGGGACCGACCCGGCCTGCGCGAAAAACCTAACTTCGTGTGCCGCCTAAAGTATTCAGCAGCAAATTAATATTTAATATTATTATTATTATTATTAAATTTCTTTTCCATTGCATGGGCTTCTTCGAACCGGCTTGTCATCAGTAGAATACCCTAGGCAGCGCTCAAGGAAGACGGTCCTGGGTAGGGACCGACCCGGCCTGCGCGAAAAACCTAACTTCGTGTGCCGCCTAAAGTATTCAGCAGCAAATTAATATTTAATATTATTATTATTATTATTAAATTTCTTTTCCATTGCATGGGCTTCTTCGAACCGGCTTGTCATCAGTAGAATACCCTAGGCAGCGCTCAAGGAAGACGGTCCTGGGTAGGGACCGACCCGGCCTGCGCGAAAAACCTAACTTCGTGTGCCGCCTAAAGTATTCAGCAGCAAATTAATATTTAATATTATTATTATTATTATTAAATTTCTTTTCCATTGCATGGGCTTCTTCGAACCGGCTTGTCATCAGTAGAATACCCTAGGCAGCGCTCAAGGAAGACGGTCCTGGGTAGGGACCGACCCGGCCTGCGCGAAAAACCTAACTTCGTGTGCCGCCTAAAGTATTCAGCAGCAAATTAATATTTAATATTATTATTATTATTATTAAATTTCTTTTCCATTGCATGGGCTTCTTCGAACCGGCTTGTCATCAGTAGAATACCCTAGGCAGCGCTCAAGGAAGACGGTCCTGGGTAGGGACCGACCCGGCCTGCGCGAAAAACCTAACTTCGTGTGCCGCCTAAAGTATTCAGCAGCAAATTAATATTTAATATTATTATTATTATTATTAAATTTCTTTTCCATTGCATGGGCTTCTTCGAACCGGCTTGTCATCAGTAGAATACCCTAGGCAGCGCTCAAGGAAGACGGTCCTGGGTAGGGACCGACCCGGCCTGCGCGAAAAACCTAACTTCGTGTGCCGCCTAAAGTATTCAGCAGCAAATTAATATTTAATATTATTATTATTATTATTAAATTTCTTTTCCATTGCATGGGCTTCTTCGAACCGGCTTGTCATCAGTAGAATACCCTAGGCAGCGCTCAAGGAAGACGGTCCTGGGTAGGGACCGACCCGGCCTGCGCGAAAAACCTAACTTCGTGTGCCGCCTAAAGTATTCAGCAGCAAATTAATATTTAATATTATTATTATTATTATTAAATTTCTTTTCCATTGCATGGGCTTCTTCGAACCGGCTTGTCATCAGTAGAATACCCTAGGCAGCGCTCAAGGAAGACGGTCCTGGGTAGGGACCGACCCGGCCTGCGCGAAAAACCTAACTTCGTGTGCCGCCTAAAGTATTCAGCAGCAAATTAATATTTAATATTATTATTATTATTATTAAATTTCTTTTCCATTGCATGGGCTTCTTCGAACCGGCTTGTCATCAGTAGAATACCCTAGGCAGCGCTCAAGGAAGACGGTCCTGGGTAGGGACCGACCCGGCCTGCGCGAAAAACCTAACTTCGTGTGCCGCCTAAAGTATTCAGCAGCAAATTAATATTTAATATTATTATTATTATTATTAAATTTCTTTTCCATTGCATGGGCTTCTTCGAACCGGCTTGTCATCAGTAGAATACCCTAGGCAGCGCTCAAGGAAGACGGTCCTGGGTAGGGACCGACCCGGCCTGCGCGAAAAACCTAACTTCGTGTGCCGCCTAAAGTATTCAGCAGCAAATTAATATTTAATATTATTATTATTATTATTAAATTTCTTTTCCATTGCATGGGCTTCTTCGAACCGACTTGTCATCAGTAGAATACCCTAGGCAGCGCTCAAGGAAGACGGTCCTGGGTAGGGACCGACCCGGCCTGCGCGAAAAACCTAACTTCGTGTGCCGCCTAAAGTATTCAGCAGCAAATTAATATTTAATATTATTATTATTATTATTAAATTTCTTTTCCATTGCATGGGCTTCTTCGAACCGGCTTGTCATCAGTAGAATACCCTAGGCAGCGCTCAAGGAAGACGGTCCTGGGTAGGGACCGACCCGGCCTGCGCGAAAAACCTAACTTCGTGTGCCGCCTAAAGTATTCAGCAGCAAATTAATATTTAATATTATTATTATTATTATTAAATTTCTTTTCCATTGCATGGGCTTCTTCGAACCGGCTTGTCATCAGTAGAATACCCTAGGCAGCGCTCAAGGAAGACGGTCCTGGGTAGGGACCGACCCGGCCTGCGCGAAAAACCTAACTTCGTGTGCCGCCTAAAGTATTCAGCAGCAAATTAATATTTAATATTATTATTATTATTATTAAATTTCTTTTCCATTGCATGGGCTTCTTCGAACCGGCTTGTCATCAGTAGAATACCCTAGGCAGCGCTCAAGGAAGACGGTCCTGGGTAGGGACCGACCCGGCCTGCGCGAAAAACCTAACTTCGTGTGCCGCCTAAAGTATTCAGCAGCAAATTAATATTTAATATTATTATTATTATTATTAAATTTCTTTTCCATTGCATGGGCTTCTTCGAACCGGCTTGTCATCAGTAGAATACCCTAGGCAGCGCTCAAGGAAGACGGTCCTGGGTAGGGACCGACCCGGCCTGCGCGAAAAACCTAACTTCGTGTGCCGCCTAAAGTATTCAGCAGCAAATTAATATTTAATATTATTATTATTATTATTAAATTTCTTTTCCATTGCATGGGCTTCTTCGAACCGGCTTGTCATCAGTAGAATACCCTAGGCAGCGCTCAAGGAAGACGGTCCTGGGTAGGGACCGACCCGGCCTGCGCGAAAAACCTAACTTCGTGTGCCGCCTAAAGTATTCAGCAGCAAATTAATATTTAATATTATTATTATTATTATTAAATTTCTTTTCCATTGCATGGGCTTCTTCGAACCGGCTTGTCATCAGTAGAATACCCTAGGCAGCGCTCAAGGAAGACGGTCCTGGGTAGGGACCGACCCGGCCTGCGCGAAAAACCTAACTTCGTGTGCCGCCTAAAGTATTCAGCAGCAAATTAATATTTAATATTATTATTATTATTATTAAATTTCTTTTCCATTGCATGGGCTTCTTCGAACCGGCTTGTCATCAGTAGAATACCCTAGGCAGCGCTCAAGGAAGACGGTCCTGGGTAGGGACCGACCCGGCCTGCGCGAAAAACCTAACTTCGTGTGCCGCCTAAAGTATTCAGCAGCAAATTAATATTTAATATTATTATTATTATTATTAAATTTCTTTTCCATTGCATGGGCTTCTTCGAACCGGCTTGTCATCAGTAGAATACCCTAGGCAGCGCTCAAGGAAGACGGTCCTGGGTAGGGACCGACCCGGCCTGCGCGAAAAACCTAACTTCGTGTGCCGCCTAAAGTATTCAGCAGCAAATTAATATTTAATATTATTATTATTATTATTAAATTTCTTTTCCATTGCATGGGCTTCTTCGAACCGGCTTGTCATCAGTAGAATACCCTAGGCAGCGCTCAAGGAAGACGGTCCTGGGTAGGGACCGACCCGGCCTGCGCGAAAAACCTAACTTCGTGTGCCGCCTAAAGTATTCAGCAGCAAATTAATATTTAATATTATTATTATTATTATTAAATTTCTTTTCCATTGCATGGGCTTCTTCGAACCGGCTTGTCATCAGTAGAATACCCTAGGCAGCGCTCAAGGAAGACGGTCCTGGGTAGGGACCGACCCGGCCTGCGCGAAAAACCTAACTTCGTGTGCCGCCTAAAGTATTCAGCAGCAAATTAATATTTAATATTATTATTATTATTATTAAATTTCTTTTCCATTGCATGGGCTTCTTCGAACCGGCTTGTCATCAGTAGAATACCCTAGGCAGCGCTCAAGGAAGACGGTCCTGGGTAGGGACCGACCCGGCCTGCGCGAAAAACCTAACTTCGTGTGCCGCCTAAAGTATTCAGCAGCAAATTAATATTTAATATTATTATTATTATTATTAAATTTCTTTTCCATTGCATGGGCTTCTTCGAACCGGCTTGTCATCAGTAGAATACCCTAGGCAGCGCTCAAGGAAGACGGTCCTGGGTAGGGACCGACCCGGCCTGCGCGAAAAACCTAACTTCGTGTGCCGCCTAAAGTATTCAGCAGCAAATTAATATTTAATATTATTATTATTATTATTAAATTTCTTTTCCATTGCATGGGCTTCTTCGAACCGGCTTGTCATCAGTAGAATACCCTAGGCAGCGCTCAAGGAAGACGGTCCTGGGTAGGGACCGACCCGGCCTGCGCGAAAAACCTAACTTCGTGTGCCGCCTAAAGTATTCAGCAGCAAATTAATATTTAATATTATTATTATTATTATTAAATTTCTTTTCCATTGCATGGGCTTCTTCGAACCGGCTTGTCATCAGTAGAATACCCTAGGCAGCGCTCAAGGAAGACGGTCCTGGGTAGGGACCGACCCGGCCTGCGCGAAAAACCTAACTTCGTGTGCCGCCTAAAGTATTCAGCAGCAAATTAATATTTAATATTATTATTATTATTATTA
>CAMAOG010000263.1:0-22681 GCA_945859605.1 Lumbricus rubellus | reverse complement strand
TTTGAATCTCTGACTTCAGATCCACCGTCTGAACCGTGGAACCAAACACGCGACACAGGGAACCCTTGTTGTCCTCCCAAAACTTACAAGGGACATCCTCCATCAGAAATCCTATGCCGTGCATATTTGTTGGCCATCACTATTGGCATTATTGTCTAAGCCTCTAAGGCTTCTAAGCCTTGTCTATATGTTGTAGATTTGACAGACTTGGTGAATATTTACAGTCGTGTGCAAAAGTCTGGCATCACCGAGAAATCTCGTTTTTTTCACATAGCCTACTTTCCGGCCTCTCATTCTTATTTTATCATAATTACGGTGTGGTGCTCAATTAAAAACTTGTGTGTGTGTGTGTGTGTAACATCGCGGGGATACATTTGGCTATGTGTCCAATGTATAGTAAAAAGTTTGCTCTAATACCAAATTACCCCTCCCCTTCATGGAGACATGATGTTACATGTAGCCTACACAGAACACAAAAACGTTTTGATTGAGCATACGAACAAATCGAAAAGTAGCCTAATCTACAACGATCTGTCGAAACGCGTGCAAATCACTTGCTCAAAGATAGGCCCACACATCTTTTGTTTTGTAGAACAATACATGTAGGCTATTGCAGGGGTTATTCTAAGAAATTTTTTGAACTGCACAAAACGACCTTTTTAGTCGTCCGGATCAAATGTTTGGTCGTCGAAATCCCGTGAAAACATTGCCATTCTGAAATTTTCTCGGCGCCAAACAAACTGATGGCCCTTTTTAGTCCTTCGTTCACTATAACACTATGAGTTACTGCACAAAATCTTATTTTCAACTGCACAAATTTCTGTTCCAACTACACACTTTGTGTCCAGCTGCACGTTAAAATAACCCCTGGGCTATTGTTTTTACAAGCAACGCGTGCGAGTCGTTTGCTCAAAGATAGTCCCACACAACTTTTGCTTCGTAGAACAACACATGTTTTATTTTTACAAGCAACGCGTGTAAGTCGTTTGATCAGAGATAGACCCACACAACTTTTGTTTCGTAGAACAATACATGTATTGCTTTTACAAGCAACGCGCGCAGATCATGTGTTCGTAATCATAATCGTAATCGTAAACTCAAAATTTCTAAAGCGCCACTCGAAAGCCGAGCGCAGGGCACCAGCTTATTCACGAGCGCTGCGTTGAGTCAGAAGGGTTGTCCGAGAGAGTAGTCCATGGTGGTCCTGGTCGAGTTACCATAGGATCAGAAGAGCGGAACAGCAATTAAGGCGGGTGTTGTCTGGTTCGGGATTTGGAGGGTGGAGGATTAGATGAGACGGGGTAAGAGCTCCTGAAAAGGAGTGTCTTAAGCTTCGAGTGAAAAGCCCGAGGAGTAATTGTTCAAAGAGACATGAATATTAATTTTGTTGGCTATTAGAATTAACTTGTTGGACTTAGTTTTGTGAGTCTGTTCGTGTAAGCTGCCATGGCTAAGCTTATCGTTTTTTGTGTAAATAATGCATTTTGAAAATAAATTATTTTTGTTAAATAAAAGAAAAATTGTATTAGTTTTGTATATTAGGCCTATGTCATAGTTTAGGTTTCCAAAGACTCTACAGTCAGCAATGGCTCGTTGGTACTCAGTGCACAAATCGAATACTTGCATCATCTGGTGATCATCATCATCATCATCATCATCATCATCATCATCATCATCGTCGTCGTCGTCGTCCGTGGGTTCAACACCCGTTGGTGTCAATCGCAAGTTTCACTTTTTTTCTCCATTTACTCTTCTCCTGTGCTGTTAGGCTGAGCCCGTGTATGTCCATACCACAGCAATCCCTTACATCGTCCAACCATTCTCTACTTGGTCTTCCTCTGATTCCCGTACCGTCGATCATTCCAAATATGGTCTGCTTTAGGCTAGGCTACTATTCGGTTGTTGTTCATCATGCATGACTACTAGTCGAAATTCTCGAAAATTTACATTACATTAAACTGTCGGATAAATAAACTGAAAATTTTTATGCATGTATGCAACTATGCATGCATACATAATTATGTAAGAGCCATTGCATACGAATATCATATTACTTTATAGAATAGTTATTAGTTGTGTATGATATAAATCGATAGTTGCCCAGGGAATCATTCGTCATTCCAGGGATACGAACCGAATCCCTGGAAGGAAGGAAGGAAGGAAGGAAGGAAGGAAGGAAGGAAGGAAGGAAGGAAGGAAGGAAGGAAGGAAGGAAGGAAGGAAGGAAGGAAGGAAGGAAGGAAGGAAGGAAGGAAGGAAGGAAGGAAGGAAGGAAGGAAGGAAGGAAGGAAGGAAGGAAGGAAGGAAGGAAGGAAGGAAGGAAGGAAGGAAGGAAGGAAGGAAGGAAGGAAGGAAGGAAGGAAGGAAGGAAGGAAGGAAGGAAGGAAGGAAGGAAGGAAGGAAGGAAGGAAGGAAGGAAGGAAGGAAGGAAGGAAGGAAGGAAGGAAGGAAGGAAGGAAGGAAGGAAGGAAGGAAGGAAGGAAGGAAGGAAGGAAGGAAGGAAGGAAGGAAGGAAGGAAGGAAGGAAGGAAGGAAGGAAGGAAGGAAGGAAGGAAGGAAGGAAGGAAAGAAGGAAGGAAGGAAGGAAGGAAGGAAGGAAGGAAGGAAGGAAGGAAGGAAGGAAGGAAGGAAGGAAGGAAGGAAGGAAGGAAGGAAGGAAGGAAGGAAGGAAGGAAGGAAGGAAGGAAGGAAGGAAGGAAGGAAGGAAGGAAGGAAGCCATGTATGATGTCTGTGAGCACAGGAGGGAAACTGAGCGATAATTCCGTTTGAATGACTGCGATTAGTTACTGTTCACTTGTAGGCATTTTATGATCAACTGTGCCTATCACTGAGGCAAAACTGCTCGTGTTTGTACATGGTAGGGCTAGAGATGCATGGGAAGTGGTAGAGATAGGTATACGTGTTAATTGTTTGGTATAGGCTAAAGCAACAAGTTGTCAGGGTTGTTTTTAAAGGAATTTTAAGAACTGCACAACTCCTTTCCTTTTCCATCGTCCATGGTAATTAGGCTATTACTTCCAATCGGAGGACAATGGCCACTTTTGCTAGTTCTAACTATACTATAGAAGTGCTTCTCTACAACAGAACAAATCCATTTACAACTGCACATTTTGTGTACAACTGCACGTTAAAAAACCCTGCAGGGTAGGGCGAGAGATAGAAAATGACAGAGATAGGTATAGAATAGATAATAGGTATAGGTGTTGTTTGGTAGGTTAAAGCAACACGGTGTCAATTATTCAATATCATCAGATGAACTACGATTATAAGTGATAGTCTACTGTTTATTTGCTGCCTATTTAAGCATTGGCTTTCGTTTTTTGTGAAAAATAAACACAACCTGAAATCGAAAGAATATCATAATTGGACACACAACGAAATTTAGACAAAACCGAACTTAGTTCTTTAACGAATATAAGAGCAGCCTTTTAGTAGACATACAGTGCTATGCCCGAGAAGAACATGAAACAAAATTGTCCAACAATTGAAAAAAAATGCAGTTGAAAACAAAATGCTCAGAATAAATTATCAGACTAAAGTTTTGCTCTTGTGTGGATCTTGCTCCATATGAATGAATTGCATAGGGAAATTAATATTATCACTAGTATTTTTTAAAGCTCTTTAAATTGCAGATAATGATGTGGCCGTTAACACACGAGATGTCGACACAGTTCAAAACAAGTCCTCCACATCGTTAATATCAGGCAATCGAGTTGCTTCACTCGCTTGTGAAGCGAGAAAAGCTCACAACAGAACCATCGAGAATAGCGCGGTAACCATAGTAGACGTACTTGAGCGTTTCAATCCGCACTACCTCGTTTCTCTCACTGTCAAAGTGAATCTGAGGGGCAAGTATGAAGCCCTCCGGCGGTTGCGAGTCGGCAATTTCCACCGGATTGAACAGCGGATCGAAGAGCTTGATCCTGTTACGATTGTCACTCACCAGAAATCTGCCATGCACCTCTGCGAAGCACATGATACTGTTACAAGCAGACACTGGCGATTGATATTGACGGAGAATTCTTCCCGTTGTATCGATCTCCAGTAATTTCTCGTTGTTCTCAGCGCTGGCAGCTAGCACCACAAGATTTCCATCTGATTTCTGGATCACGCTGTTGATGATTCGGAACCCGTAGATCGCAGGGGACAACATAATCGTGTGCTGCATGCAACCATTCGAATTAAAGATACTGACACAATGCAGTTTGGCCATGTACACTGGTACGTAATATTCCGATCTCGACGTTTCTTGGCTTGAAAGGATAACAAGGTTACCTGTAGAAGAAACTGACATGGGACCCCGTGTCGGAAATGACAGGTCTCGATTATTAAGCCACGGTGACATCTTAAAATGATGTTCTTCATCTTCCTTGATGCGGAAGACTGGAGGGCAGTCACGGTAAAACAAATACCTGTTTAGTATGTACAAACAGTTGGACACGTTGCAAGCTGCCAAATCTATCGGCCACGTTCCTGGTACTAGCCGGATGACATCTTTCACCTCTGCCATGTTGTTGCGGTTGTAAACGTTGATCACCGCTGGGAATGGATCATGTCCATATGTACTGCAGAGCAGAAATATCTCATCTTTCAGTGTTATCACCTTTGATACGTTTAATCGGAATGAATGCCGACCCAAAATTTCAAAACGGTTTGTCTCCTCACCTAAAAAACATTACCATGTCTTCTTTATTGCCATGAAAGAAATAACATGTATACGCCTTTACTGTAGCACAGTGTTCGTGAGTGGTGGCAGAAAAATTCAAATTCAAGCGTCCATCGATAACAATTTATTTGTTTGTTTGTTTGTATTTGTTTGTATGTGCACTCGTCATAGCGCCCATTAAAGCTCACTACTCAGAGGCACTCCCGACTACAGCGCGGACACTGTATCGGAGTTTCCCTACACGGGGACTTGAGGTGAATTCGAACCTGCAACCCTCCGGCCGCAAAACAACGAACATACCCACTAGTGACTATACCACCGCGCCCCACATGAGTGAAACTAATATTATTTTTGACTGCAAACGCGAGTGAAAATTTCAAGCACGCTAATTAACGTGATACTATAGTTTTACTATATTACCTTGGAGACGTCTGTGCACTTCCCTTCTGAAAATGTCGGTCGTAAGGACAGAGTTCCATTGCGGACAGACCGTTCCAAGTCTCCGTATTACCAGGTCAGCTTGTTCTTTCCGAGCACATCTGGCCAACTTCAGTTCCAACACTTCCATCGCCACGGCTTTAATGAGAATGGATTCAAGAAGCTCGATCGGTAGATCTTGCAACTGCAATACAGGTAAGTAGGTAGGTAGGTAATTAAATAAGTAGGCAGGCATACAGGTAAGTAGGTAGGTAGGTAATTAAATAAGTAGGCAGGCATACAGGTAAGTAGGTAGGTAGGTAATTAAATAAGTAGGCAGGCATACAGGTAAGTAGGTAGGTAGGTAATTAAATAAGTAGGCAGGCATACAGGTAAGTAGGTAGGTAGGTAATTAAATAAGTAGGCAGGCAGATAAGTAGGTAAGTAAGTAAGCAAGTAAGTAAGTAGGTAAGCAAGTAAGTAAGTAAGCAAGTAATTAAGTATGTGTTTTATTGAACCGCCTGCAAACGCACTGCGGTAACATAGGATGAAAACAGAAAATAACTTGCACAGTTATAACTTTTAAAAAGCGGAGTAATAATTCAAAAATCACATATTTTATTACAGCTTTAAAAAACACACACAACAGACATCTTTGGAACTACGTGGAAGAGAAAGGAAGGGCAGAAAAGAATAACACGAATAACATTTAAGGTCACTTGAATAGCATCCGTGCTATGAAACCACATCTGGTCAATGCGTCAACATGAAGAATCTCACGGTTTGTTTGAGTCGTAATGAGGTTGAAATTGGATGCACAGCGAGGCCAAAACATAATTATATGATATTCCACTTGTTGTTGCTTATCGACAATATATGTTATATCTATCTATCTATCTATCTATCTATCTATCTATCTATCTATCTATCTATCTATCTATCTATCTATCTATCTATCTATCTATCTATCTATCTATCTATCTATCTATCTATCTATCTATCTATCTATCTATCTATCTATCCATCCATCCATCCATCCATCCATCCATCCATCCATCCATCCATCCATCCATCCATCCATCCATCCATCAATCAATCCATCCATCCATCCATCCATCCATCCATCCATCCATCCATCTATCTATCTATCTATGTGATTTATATAGCGCCTCTTCAAGGGCTCTACTCAGAGGCGCTCCCGACCCAACATATCAACATAATATGATTAGTGTAGCCGCCCTCCTTCTTTCTCTCGGCTTGAGACTGGCGTTTCCAAAGTAAGAGCAATGGCGGCGTTGCCTGCAGCATGCATTGTTCTTAAATAACAAATTGCTTTTAGCTCTAATTAAAATTTCCATTTCACTAGAACATAGGAAACGTCTTTGTATAGGCTAAGCCTAAACTGTCTACTCATTATCAACAAAATAATGTTGCGAAGAATTTTTGAGTGAATCTACAGGGTGGGTCAAAAAATTTCCCCTAACATTTTTTTGCCGATCTATTGGCCAGAAATAAGAATTTTTAAATCAAACAGAACAAAAGTTACATCACTCTCTTTTTTGACGATTAAAAAAACATAACGCAACGAAAAAGTAGCAATATGAAAGATTTGAAGCATTTTTGTTAAATTTGGCTATTACACGTAGGCCTAAATATGAATTGCCTTTAAGTCTGTAAAATGTCTTTTGAAAATTCCTGCTTTTTGACCACGATTCTGGCAAAAACATTAGGGGATAATTTTTGGGAGCACCATGTAGCCTATAGTCGTAAATGTAGCTTACCGTTGTGTCGTACAATGGTTCGAGTCTTGCACGTTTAGCATCGTCTATTGCTGCAGGGAAAAAAATGCAAACAGTCTAATAATATTGCCACAAGATGAAGATTATAATGCTTAGGCCTACATGAAATCCTGCACTGGCGAGATTAATTTGAAACCAAATCACTCAATAATTATTGACAACCCAATTGTGGTTATTACTAACTAATGGACTAAGCTTAAACAATAATAATTATAATTTTATTATTCTCGCGAATAATGGACAATAATTGTTATTCTAGACAATCATGCTCTTTAACTAACACAAGTCTTTTGTGGGGCGCGGTGGTGTAGTGGGTATGTTCGTTGCCATGCAGCCGAAAGATTGCAGGTTCGAATCCACCTAAAGTCGCCGCGTAGGAACCTTGAGCAAGTCCTTCACTCGCAATTGCTCAGCGCTTTGGCGTGAAACTCCGATGCAGTGTCCGCGCTGCAGTCGGGAGCGCCTCTGATTGAGGGTCCGTTAGGATCAGGTTAGGCGTCGTGGTCAGATTAAACGTCAAGAGGGTAGGTTAGGATTAGGAATATGGTTAGTGTCGTCATTCGGTCCCCGATACTATTATAGTTTGCCCAGTAACTTACAGTCTGAGCCATCTTTCGTGTGCGCGTCATTGCTGGTTTCCGCTGATGCTCGTTTCTTTGGCATAGCTGCGCAAGGGAAGCAAGCAGTAGGATCGGAAAAACAATTCTTAGCCTACTTGCCACAATAAATAATTATTAGCACCAATTTAATTGCAAGAACGACAAACGGCCGTCGAAAAAATACTTTACGAGAATAAGAAACTTTATTCAACGGTTGCGTAATCAAAACAATGAAACATCGTAGGCGAACTGCAGAAATAACACAGTGACGTCTTGAAATTGTATTTATATTGTGACGTCAAATATGACGTTTTATACTAATTTATTAATATCTAATTCTGCGTCTGTCTCGAATATTCCCGTGACGAATCGTCCACGTGACGAACAGTCCATGACGAACAACAGTCCATGCATGACTCATCATCATCATCATCATCATCATCATCATTGTCCGTGGGTTCAACACCCGTTGGTGTCAATCGCAAGTTTCACTGTTTTCTCCATTTACTCTTCTCCTGTGCTATTAGGCTGAGTCCGTGTATGTCCATACCACACAAATCCCTTACATCGTCCAACCATTCTCTACTTGGTCTTCCTCTGATTCCCGAACCGTCGATCATTCCGAATATGGTCTGCTTTACTAGTCGGTTGTTGTTCATCCGGCAAACATGTCCGAAGAAATTGAGCTTCCTTTCCATTATTTGCTGTATGATGTTTCTGGTGTTTTTCACTCTTCTGCATGCGTACTTCCTTGTTCGTTGATAGACATGTAAAATAATAATTATTAATCTTTGATTTTTTACAGAACAGTAATATGTATGCAATCGCAAAATTTCGTTTGGATAACAATTATAAGAAATGCTCATCCCATATATTTCTGTCATCCAAACGAAATTTTGAAGCACTAATGAAGCAACCACTGGTCTTGTTCATTTCTTTATCACGCTAGTACCCCGTTACTCGCAAGGTTAGCGTGCGACACTAAATGCATGAGCGGCTATATAGTTTGGCAAAGTCATCGATTAACCACCTTGATTTTCGGTAAATGATCAAGAAACAGACATTGAAAAGCGGTTTTTAAAAATTTATATGGATTTCCTACAAGCAAGAAACTCCTATTCATGTACACTTCAGATGGTAAAGTATGTCTTAGCACAATTTGTAACTAATTCCAAAGACCAAGCCAAAGAAGACATGGGCTCTTGTTGAAGCATTTGTTCTATTAGACTAAAAACTGTGCTGTTTTGCCGTGCTAGAGCAGGGATCGCTTCTGAGTAGCCCCAATGAAGAAGGCCTACATAAATTCTGGAATGAAAGAATAAATGAATAGGGCCTAAGTAAAAATCTCATTTCACATCATTCCCAGTAAATCCCAGAGATATAAATCTTTTGCATGCCTTGGATTTCCATGGCAAAGAAGGCGTCCAAAGAAAATACTTCTGGGCAAATCACCTGTGCCCTTCACTATCTAACAAGATCGTAACCCAATAATTATTGTATTGGGGGGATGGGTCTCGACTTCGAGCAAGCCGACAAGCAACTGAATCAACTGACTAAGGGTTTGGAGGCTGATTTAGTCTATTGTAAAATGTCAGGTATATAAAGAGCCTCAAATTGAAATTTCCTTAATCCATACGTCAGGATTGTGTTAGGGAATGCATAATTTCTTTAGGGCCTACATCATTATTTTATTGGGGTGGGAGTGTTCAAACAACAAAAACACCCCCTATTATAGCTACGGCCTGGCTATCAGACCAACAACACACCCATTTCACTGGCGTAAAATGTACAAACAGTTCTAAACGTAGAGTTAACCAGAGTCCCGTTCGTTTGATGAGAGTAGTTGAGTGTGAGTGGGTAGCGAATTATATTCGGCGACATACAATTATTATTATTCGATGCAGGAAAAATCGTTTGATGTGATTTTTGCAAGTCATAGAATATCGTTAATTAGATTATTATTAGGCTGTTGCAAACTGCACTCTGTGCATAACATTCCCCAATAACTAAAAGGTGTCTTTGGTATGCCTTTTCAAATGACAAATTATAGGCTATCTTTTAGATCATAATTAATTGTCGGTTCGATCATAACTGTATCGGTTATATAATAATTATATTGGTTAGATCAAAACTATATCGGTTCGCTTGTAATTATTGATTGATTGGTTAATTGATTGATTGATTGATTGACTGATTGGTTAATTGATTGACCATCTCAAAATCCTGACAGAACAAATCAAATTCACATGACATGTCGAAGCCAATAATAATTATCTTCACGTAATTCTTAGATCCACTAAGTTGTGTTCACCAGTAATTAGGATGAAAGAATAATTATGTCATTGGGCAACATGACCTGCCGTGAGTTGCCGAACTGTCCGGGTCACATTAGCCATCAATGGGAGTCTCGACGTACATGACATTGTATCTGCTGGAGGCAGACATCGTTCGTTGGCGATGGATGCCTGGTTGCACAAAAAGGTCATAACACAAAGTGTAATAATTATTGTGATGATGATGATGATGACGATGATGATGATGATGTTGGAGATAATGACACATTTACGGTGGCTGCTGCTGCTGTCTCTGCTGCTGCTGCGGAGGCTGAGGTCGGCATCTATAAAAAGCGAAGACGGATGCTGATGCGATGACATTTGTCGAGAGCATCTCTTCAGACTCAGACTCTGTCTGTCTCTCTTGGCTGCTGCTGCTGCTGCTTCATCTGGAAGAATAAGAAGAAGACTGTGAGACGTTGAAGAAGAGTCATCCTTCTTTCCAATACCAGAACCGATTCAGTTGCATTCCTCAGTGCCTGTAGTTGATCGGTCGCAGCTACGATGAAGACGACATTGATCTTGGTAAGTAGACTGGATTAATAATATTATATTGTCTGATAATTGTAAATTTATATAGCCCATAGTTTGATAGATTAATGTCGCTGAATAAGTGCAGACTGATAAATAGGCCTATCAATAGAGTCTTGAACTCTGTGTTAGGCTTTCAGTGTTCACGGCATCTCTGGTTCGATAATTGGTCTATGTGTTGCATCTGGAATTCAGGGCTTTTGCAGTTGTACACAAAATGTGCAGTTCTAAATGGATTTATGCAGTTGTCGAAGCACTTCTGTGCAGTTAAAACTAGCAAAAAGGTCATTGTCCTCTGATTGGAAGTAATTTACCACGGAGAATTGGAAAGGAAAGATGGGATTGTGCAGTTCTAAAAATTCCTTCAAAAGAGCCCTGGTTGGAAGAGATAAGAGAGCGTATAATTATGAGAGAGGTGGGACAGCGAAGCGAGACAGCGAGAGGAAAAAGAGAGAAGTCGGGAAGTTATGGAACACAAGGAGATGGAAGAGATCTCGTTTGATGTTTAAAGATCTTATTTTATTACGGAACTCTTGCAGTGAATTCCAGGCTTTGCAGTTGAAACAACCTGAGTGAAAACTGATCTCTCGAGGTCAGGAAAGATTATTTCTGTTGTGTAGCAGCAATTTTCCTATCAATCCGGATCTGAATCCTCTAAATTCATCCGTAAAAATAATTGCAGATTCGATCCTTCGCTCTGGCTTCGACACATTTGATATCGCAAGTGTCAAAAGAGGTTATACGTAGAATAATTTTCGTGGTTTTTGTTCAACTTCTGACCCTCTGCAAAGGTAAAGAAATCCTTTAACGCCGCAGAGAGCGCTTCCTCGTGGACGTATTGATGTGCGTGTCTTGGCCGTAGTTGGGGGGGGGGTGTTTGAACACCTCCGGAAATGAAAGAATGTAAAAATGAAACAATGCATTTACTAGCACTTGATGCGAGAACTACGAACTACAGTAGGCTAGCCTATGTAATGTATTGGCGTCCGCGGTGAGAGTTCAAGACGCTTCTCCAAACCCATCATTCAGTTAATCTGTTGCTTGTGCATGGGCTTGCTCACGGTCGAGTAAACACTGAACAACCCCGGACCACCCTCAATGAAATCCTGGCTACGGCCTTGGTGCGTGTGAAAGGCTACTCTATCTTTTGTGTGGTCAGAAAGTGTCCATATGCTATTTAGAGACCCAGCACTGTGCACTTAACACAACCTTTTTGGCTTCCTGCACATAACAGTCGTAATGTATCATTTATATAACGCCTCTTTAGAGTATTTCAGAGGTCCCACTCAGCAATCTCTGGTCCACACAAGCACCTCTGCAACCGCCTTCATGGTGCTGACACCAGACCTGTCATGAACGCCATCCAAGATTAAAACAATCACCTACTCTTGTATCTCGATTTTAAAGAAGATCTTTTTCTGTTACTTTTGCAGGTTACCTTGCTGACGATTGGTAAGTTACTCCAACCAAATCCAATCTAATATAATCTTGTCTAATCCATGTAATTGGTTTAGAGAAAAAAGCCCATATTTTAATCAATTCTATCGTAACCTAATCTATTCAATTCTCATTTATTTAAATCATTTATAATATTTTATAATCCATTCCAAATAAATCTCCCCTATTACATGATCTACTGATTCTACTCCAATCCTGTCTATAATCTTCCATTCTAATCTTTTCTAATCTAATCAACTCTAGTACGAGTTACATGGCTTATGTAATATACATCTATATTCTACAAGAGACATCATGCACGACATAGTGTTAACAGAGTTAATGACAACAGGCAGGGCTTAGAGTGTGGCAGGACGGTCATGGATGGCGTCCTGGCACTTATTTTCAAATCTCTATGCCGTCCCGCCACTTATTTCACAAGCACATCTGAAAATGTAAGGGGCACCCTGGCACTTCTTTTGGAAAGATAAGGCCTTTTTTACACTTTTAGCACTGACAACTGGTGTTGGGCTTCTGAAGCAAATCATAATTGTTTTGGTGTTTTGCAATAAATAATTATTGTGTTTTGGTGTTTTGCAATAATTGTGTTTTGGCGTTTTGCAATAATTGTGTTTTGGTGTTGTGCAATATTTGTGTTTTGGTGTTTTGTAATAATTGTGTTTTGGTGTTTTGCAATAATTGTGTTTTGGTGCTTTGTAATAATTGTGTTTTGGTGTTTTGCAATAATTGTGTTTTGGTGTTTTGCAATAATCGTGTTTTGGTGTTTTGCAGGATTCGTCTGTCGCGTTAAATCTGGCCAGGGTGAGTGAATGTCCCACAAAATAATCTCATGTCTCTCTTCCAGTTCAAAGAATAACCTATTCATACCATCAGCTAGAAAATCAAATAATTGTGCTCTAGTCTAATTGCTTATACGCTAAACCATCAAAGTCCACAATCATTATCAATTATAACGAGGACAGACTAAACATCACAGTAATTTTAATTGAACAGCAAGACTTCCAAGGTTCCACGTTATTACTTAGACCGATAGTCTATAGACTAAAAAGTATTTTAGGTGAAAGGCCAACTATCAAACGGTAGCTCTGATAATTTTTAATTTCAAAGCTTCATCCCATTCCCATTGAAAGCATGAGGCAATTAGGCTAACACCACAACTATCTCTGAAGTCATTAGCAGCTACTTTACAAAAAACCTAAATTATCCGAGCGAGAGAGAGAAAAGTGTTCCCTTTGGACGAAGTCCTCTGATGCCATCGAATGTTTGATCTCGAAAATTTGCAAATTTTACTTCAATTAAAATCTAGAAGCATTTATTAGTAACCAAATAGCAGTTACAACCTCACACTCACACAAAATTTATATATCGGCTTCAAACTTCAAACGTTTCTAAAGTTGGACAATTAAGCATGGGAGTCAAAATAATTGCGATGAATTTTCGCTTCAGATGTTGAATGGGAAAAACGCTCTAGAAACATCCATCATTTTTATGTATAGCAGACTGAGTCCTGGTCGCTTAGGTCGAGAGAATCGAGGTCCAGGGTATTTATGTGTTCCTCTCAACTCCTGTCATATTGCGGAGGGGCAGCCATTTGAACCTTTTAAATATGGCGTGGGGCAAAACTGCTATTGTATTCAGGCACCAACTAAGCGCCTCTGGTAGGAGGAATAGTTCAGACTCCCAGTGCTCAAGAACATGACGAATGTGATTTGGAGAAAAGCAAAGAAGGATAGGTCACACACGTATAATTCGTGTCGAATATAAATTCAAAGTGAGATAAATGTACCAATCACTAACAATAATTAAGTCACAGCATATGAATAGATGTGATGATCACGATTTAGCACAGAAGTGGAATTTTAGTGTATGGCAGCCAATCAGACGCCGAACAGTGGAGCAATTTAGATAAGAATTTAAAGTTTAAAATGTTGCCATTGAAATGTGGAAATTGTTAAACATTTCTGGTGTGGAGGAGCACATCTCTATACCCTTACCTCTTAGGGACCCCCTTACCCTGCAGCCACTACGCGCCTCGGCGATCGTTCGCCCAACTCTATTATTTTATTCAACCTCCCACCCACAGATACATTGATTTCCTCTTCAGAGGAGAGAACTAGAAAAAACACTGTAAGTCAATGAGTCGGTAAGGTCGCTTGTACATCGTTCAATCAATCTTCCATTGGTCACAAATGAATATCCCAAAATCAACAACGATTCACATAAAATATAATTACATAACTTAAAACCATGTTTCAATGTGTCCTTAAGACTCTCTGGGCGTAGGATAACTATATATGATTCAGAGAATGAGTCTACATAATAATTTATCAAATTTTAGCATAACTTAACATATATTGGAATAATCTGCTTATGCTTAGGATGTGGTAACAGCCCAGCGGATGTCGTCTTCGTTCTCGATGAGTCTGGCAGCATCTATGGACCAGACTTCAGACGTCAGCTGGACTTCGTTCAGAACACCATCGAAACCTTCGACGTCCAGTTCAACCACACCCACGTCGGGGTTCTGACTTTCTCAACGGACACCCGGGACATCTTTAATCTCGGACAATACACGGAGGAGGCGGAACTGATGAAGGAGGTCAAAGGTCAACAGAGGACTCATAATATTATACAGATGCGAGCATTTATATGGCGGCAGTATTTGTTAAAAGTATCAGACCAGCCAACCAGAGCGAGAGAGGGGGCATTTATTGAAGACTAAGAAAGAGAGACAGACAGACAGACAAACAAACAGACAGACAGACAGACAGAGACAAACAGACAGAGAGAGATAAGAAGAAAAAGACAGAGAGCTAGGAAGGAGTAGTAATTAAAATGCATACAGCATTCTAGCTAAAAATGTCTTCCTCATCTGATCGTCTGCTATTGGTAGCACCCGGTCATGGTGTTTTGAGCGCAAGTTTTGACCTGTTTGCTTCGCTGGGGGGGTGCAGCTCATGGAGAAGTGCAGCTTCAACTTTGTTTAAAAGTTGCTTCAGCCTTGATGTTCTGGATAGTTGCTGGAAGTGGTTCTGACCAATAATAACTCTCAGTCTCAGTGAAGGTTCTTTCAGAGTAACCGTCTTTCATTTAATAAGGATAGAACTCGTAGCCCTACTCTCCGCTTTCGTCAACGCATCCCACGGCAGGCCAATGTTTAGAATGAACGCCTTTGAATAAGCTTGTTCCCGCAACTAATCGTTCTTCTGTCGCTACATAAGTGAATGAATATCGGAGATTACGACTGTTTGTTTCTGCAGAGATCAAGCAGAGGAGGGGAGACACCTACACCCATCTAGCGTTGAAACGTCTGCGTGAGAATTTGTTCTCCCCGCAGTATTCTCGTTCATGGGTTCGTCACGTTGCTATTGTCATCACTGACGGAGAGTCGAACTATCCAGAGAAGACGAAAGCGGAAGCTGAACTCCTCCACAAAACAGATTTACAGGTCTTCGCCATTGGTGTTGGACCATCCATAGTCGTCAAGGAACTGGAGACGATCGCCAGCGCCCCTGACCTTGTCTTCAAGGTCGAAAAGTATGAGGCTCTGGAGACTCTCCGCCTGATTCTTGCCTCGAAAGCATGCGAAAGTAAGTTGCGTTTCGCTAGTTATTGTAAGCAACAGAACATAGCAAGCTCTTAACCCTTTACATAATGTAGAATGGTATTGGAAAGTCCTAGACCTTAGGTCGGTAAAAAAAGGTTAAGAGGTTCAGAAGAGGAGTAGTCTATGTTAGAGCAATTTAAATTAATCGGGAACGCTTAATAAGGTATTTCCCACGTGCTCTAATAAAAATCGTGTAAGTGGTCAACATAATTATAAGAGTGCTACACCATCAAAACCATGCCACGAGTCTACAACTCTTGTACTGAGGAATTTCTGTCCAAAGTTACATTCTGCTTCTTAACTTGTTTATACACGTGTTCCAGTTTGCTTGCTTTAAGAACCGATCCCACTACACTCATTACACTGATTCCTTTTCAGTGATATACAATAAACTTCGATTAGATCTCCTCTGCATTTCTTTCTTCTTTCTAAAGCAGCATCTAGTCTACACCATCTTCTAAAAAGCTTTCGATGCGGTTGACTAGCCATGCAATCATGCATGCAGTGGAATCTCAATGAATCTCATCCTTAGAGATCATTATATTTTCTGTCGGTGGCAGATGATGATGATGATATTGATGGTGATGATGGTGATGATGATGAATAATGCTATAGTCGATAGTTACACGTGAGTGGGTAGTACACTTTTTGTCGATTTCTTATAAATATTGATGATGATGATGATGACAATGACGGTGATGGTGATGTTGATGATAATAAGGATGATGATGATGATGATGATGGTGATGGTGATGATGATGGTGATGATGATGATGATGATGATGATGATGATGATGATGATGATGATGATGACGATGACGGTGATGGTGATGTTCATGATAATAAGGATGATGATGGTGATGATGATGATGGTGATGATGATGATGATGATGATGATGATGATGATGATGATGATGATGATGATGATGATGATGATGATGATGATGATGATGATGATGATGATGATGATGATGATGATGACGATGATGATGATGATGATGATGATGATGATGATGATGATGGCGACGGTGATGGTGATGATGGTGGTGGTGGTGGTGGTGATGGTGATAATGATGATGATGATGATGATGATGATAACCATCCAATCGCTGTTGATAATTTGTTTGCAGCTCCGTCGACGGCTGCTCCGCCACCAACAACAACAACAACAACAAAAGCTCCAACACCAGCGCCGGTGAAACTGATCGAAGGTAAGCACTCACTTCCAGTCGACCTTTTGACCTCCACAGTTAAAGGAAAAGGTCTATGTGTGTTCCCAATCGACAGACTGAAGTTTGAATGTGTGGATGGAAGGACGGACGGAAGGATATACAAAAAATACACATAAATATACAAACATGCATATAATTATTTGCTTGTGTGTTTGTGAAGGTCGAATGTGTAGATGGAAGGAAGGACGGAAAGATAAAAAACATACACATAAATATACAAACATGCATATAATTATTTACTTGTGTGTTTGTGAAGTTTGAATGTGTAGATGGAAGGACGGACGGAAAGACATATAAAATATATACACATAAAATATACACAGGCATATAATTATTCACTTGTGTGTTTGTGAAGTTTGAATGTGTAGATGGAAGGACGGACGGAAAGACATATAAAATATATACGGATAAATATACAAACATGCATATAATTATTTACTTGTGTGTTTGTGAAGTTTGAATGTGTAGATGGAAGGACGGACGGAAAGATATACAAAAAATACACATAAATATACAAACATGCATATAATTATTTGCTTGTGTGTTTGTGAAGGTCGAATGTGTAGATGGAAGGAAGGACGGAAAGATAAAATATATACACATAGATATACACATGCATATTATTATTTACTTGTGTTTTTGTGAAGGTCGAATGGGTGGACGGACGGAAAGACATATAAAATATATACACATAAATATACAAACAAGCATATAATTATTTAAGCTGCTTATGTGTTTGTGTGTTGAAAAAAGGGTGCACTGGTCAGAAGGTGTTTGATCACATCTGGTCGATCTCTGACCAGGCAGGAGTAGAAGAGACCAACCTAGCCATTGACTTCATCCAAAGCGTGACTACAGATATGGTCATCAGTCCTAACCGCATCCAGGTTGGACTTGCACCAAGGTTCTGCGACGAGGTCAGCGGAATCAGACTCAAGGACCACGATACCGGAAGTGGGTTCAGACAGGCGCTCGACAAACGCAGACTCAGCGGAATACGAACTGAACGAACCATCGAATACATCCGCAGAGAAGGTAGACTTATATTTATAACTATTAAAATTATAATTATAATTATAATATATTCACTGCAATTTTTATCTGTGACCATAACCTGCATAATTATAATTATACTAATCACTCACAGATAACCATAATAATCAGACATTATAATTATTGCGTCAAGTATCTTACAACATCGCAGTATTATACAAGTAAATATGAATGCAGATGTCTATTAAATTATAATCTGTTCAATATTTGAAAAATACTTTATTTCTGTAACACGGTTTGAGAAGATAGAAAGCCCAGGTTCCCCGAAATAATTCTAATCACACGTAACCAATCTAGAATGGTACCTGGAGGTCCACACAAAATAATGCTAGTGGGTAGTTACATGTAAATGGGTAGTACTGGTCAAGATATCTACACTTTTTGTCGATTTCTTAGAAATATTTTCTGTATGAACCTTCCAAGTTAAAAATTGATTCACAAGTATAATACTCCAGTAAATCTTGCCAGGGTATCCTATCGGGTATAGAGTAATTAGTAACCATGAAACTGTTGTTTTACTTCAGGAATTACTTCCGATGTGAGTAAAATACTATAGGCCAATGCAACGCCCCAAATCAGATATATGCAGATAATGGCAAGCTTTTAAGATAGAAGAGAGAAGAGAATAGATAGGCAGATATGGAGGGACAAAGTCACAAAGATTGGAAGGTTGTTGAGATGCGGTGGTTGGTATGGGGTGACTGAGACAGAGAGGCAGAGCGGCATAGACAGAAAGGAAGAGAGCCAGTGAAAAAAGTCAGATACAGTGAAAGATATACCGTATTTTTGCGAATATAACACGCGGGTTATCTTAAGTTTTACAAACCACGCACCCTACCCGCGTGGTATACTCGGGGGCGTGTTATATTCGCGAAAAGACGGTAAATAGAGGCAGAAATAGAAAAGCATGGGAGACATGCACAGAAAGAGAGAGAGAGATTGATTTTGGTTTGATTCAGATATCGAGGCAGAAAGAGAGAGAAAGAGAGAGCAAGACAGACACAGATAGGGTTCGATGTAGCTACAGAGAATGTCTGCCCTACACAAATGATTTTCTCTTCTTCAAATGCTGTTCTCCACTGTTTGCGTAGGTTACAGTTCTTCGAACGGAGGTCGCTCTGAGTCTGTCAAGTTCGGCATCCTGATCATTGACAACCGATTTGAGAATTGGGAACAGGCTTTGGAAGAGGCTGAACGAGCAAAGAAGGAAGGAATTCAACTCTTCGTGATAGGAGTTGGAGACAGGATCCAGCAGGACCAACTGCGTCAGTTGAGTTCCTCGTCGAAACACTACTTCTATGCGGCAAGCTACTCGGCACTGGCCGATCTCAAGACTCGGATCGTACAGAAGTTCTGCGACGGTCAGGACCTTTCCCATTCTTCATCACTGTCTGTCTATAAGCTTATCTGTCTGTATTTATATATCCATATCCAGGGTGAGAATTGCCGGGGGGTTGGGATGCAATGAGTGGTATCTTTCTTCCCAGATTTGGACCAAATGACAAAAAATGGTCGTCAGATTTTTCGGTCAAAGACCACCGAAAACCTTTTGCAGACCCAAAACCAAAATGTTTAGCCTCCCAGAAAATTTTTTTATCCGCCATTGCCTCAATGTAGGCTACGCATGCATGTGTGGTGACCTGCCGTGTAGAACTCTATGTGCCGCTGAATGTGTCGGGAGTATTTGACTCACAGCGGAATCATTCAACACTCAGTTGTGCAGCTAAGTTCATTCTGCTGTAAACCAATGGCAAGTTGAAAGATTTGGATTGTTGTTGTTGTCGTCGCTAGACCTATTCCTTCCATCAATTCCTTGCTTAAAGATGCAAATCTCAGGTGCTGGTTATATTCCTTTAGCTACTACTATTGTGGAGAAGACACCCGATGGTAACCCAGAGGAAACACCCGATGGTAACTCAGAAAACCCCGATGGTAACCCAGAAAAACCCGATGGTATCCCACCTTGCATCGAAGTACAGAAAGCTTCCAGGGAGAAAAAGACTAGAGGTGAGGAAAGTGACGTTACCTCAAGTTCTACAAGATTGTGATTTATTTAAGCTGGACCGATTGTTCCATGCCTATAGGGCACACACTTCCCTTCTACTATTTCATCTGCTTCATGCATGAATAGCAGGCTTTTATCTCGTGCATGGTCCATGTGTTCCCACTGACGAAGAGGAGGCGATGTATAAGATGTGACCAAGAAGAGAAGTTGATCAGTTTGTTTAGGACAGACTCACTTTTCAACCAAGTGACGAGTGGAGGAGGAGGAGATATCAACAGCGGTCAGCGCATGGGTGGAAACCTAGCGGGACGGTCCCCCCCCAACGGAGGTGTTGGGGGACGGCCCATGCATTTGTTCCCCCCAATCGTTGAGCGTCAGGACTAAAAAAAGGTCATCAACTTTTTGGGGTGGTGAAAATAGGAAATTTTCTTGACTTTTTCGGCCAGATGACTAAAAAAATCTCGTGTTTTTCCTTCGGCCACTCGTTCGTCCCCCTCCCCCTACCCCAAGTCTCCGCCCAGGTTTCAGCCCATGGGTCAGCGGGCAATCGAAGACACTACTTTCCTGTTGAAACAAAAAGGCCACGATAACCTCAACAACAAATAGGCTAAAATTAATTAATACACAGAAGTCCATAGAAGATTCATCGGAGAGGACTGGGAGTGGTTATGGAAATGCAACTTTTTCACAGCTTATTTTCAACGCAGACAGTTGGCCAACCAGACAGTTAGTGAGTCAGTCGGCAAGTTAGTCAGTTAGTTAGTTGGTCAGTAAGTCACAACAGACTTTATATAATTATACGCTGACTAAAACGCAATTTGGGGACATCTAAAAGTTCAACTACAGAAGCGACACAATTCATTTAGCGCCAGAAATGTTTCTTTATGTCTACAAAAGTTCTTGTCGACCAATATTTCAATCGACTTGTTTCTTGCTTTCAGGGATCACTGCAAAAAAGTCCAACCTCAACACTCTACGCGGCTACTTGGAGCAGTTCTAAGCAACGCCGGAAGTGAAAGTTAATCTGCAGCCGTCAGATCCATATTACTGCGAGACTTCAGATCCATATTACTGCGAGACTTCAGATAAGCTTACAGGACTTCAGATGCAAGACTTCAGATGCAAGACTCGGTGTCATTGCATTGACGATGCCTTTATATTTTATAGACCAATTTTAAATGCTGCCATAGCGTCCATCATAATCACCATAAACATTTTCATCGTCAACATAATTATAACGATTATATATACCGCTTTAAAGTGAAGTAGTTTTGATAATGCATCGCATATTCGTCTACTTAGGCCTATTGTTATCCTAACAATTGTATGCTCACCAATACATTTATATTAAAAGGTACTCGACGTTTCGACGCTGCGTATTAAGAATACGCGAGAACTTACCATTTCGCCCCCACACAGCTCTATTGCAGCCAATTCTCACTGTATCCATTGACTGTATAACGTTATTCCAAAAATATTAAAATAACGTTATAATATATTATGTTTAGCTATTAATTAAACATTTGTTGAAGCATCTTGGTTTCGTTGTTTCTTCCTAATCCGCGTCTGCATTTGACATTAGCTCCTCAACCATCTCCCTCTGCAGACTACTGCACATTAACTGATCACACATTCTGGGTGTTTCATTGGTAACTTCTATAGCGTCATTTTGCAACTGAAGTTTCAACTTGAAAACTAGTCCACAGTTTGTTATACGGCGGAGAATTTGTTTTTAGCCTACAAACCTTCCTTCACAACACCTTCGCAAAAACATGCATGGGCGGAGACCTGGGCGGAGATTTGATTTGGGGGGGGGACGGGGACGAACGAGTGGCCGAAGGAAAGACGCGAGATTTTTTTGACGGACGAAAATTTCTGACGACCTTTTTCCCAGGAAATATTTTTCTGCTTTCACCGCCCAAAAAGTTGATGACCTTTTTTTAGTCATCTGGCCCAAAATATCAAGAAAAACTTAAATTTTCATATTTTCACCAATGAGTCTAAAAAAGGCTATTTTCACCCGCCCTCCCCCTCCCCAATTTTTGGGCCTTTTTTGTCTTGATGCTCAACGATTGGGGGGAGGGAACGAATGCATAAGCCGTCCCCACAACACTTATTGGGGGGTGTCCCCCTGTACCCCTCTAGGTCTCCGCCCATGAAAACATGAAGTTTCGTTCGACTCCATCGTCGTCGCCCAGAGACTCGAGACTGCTCCTGAAGCCAAGAAAACACGGAAAAAGTACTCATCACAAATATTACTTAAAGTAAAAGTAAAAAGTATCCACCTTCAAATAATACTTTTAAAGTAAAAAGTAAAAGTATGCTGCACATACAAACAAACCTCGTTCGTCTAAAATATTCCTAACACATACAACGCCAAGCATCGCAAGCATAGGCGTACGGGAGATTTCAGCAGTGGGGGGGGGGGGGGGCAAAGATTTAACTTTAGAAAGATATATCCGACTTCGTGGGTTGAAATCGCGTGGTGGTAAATTGTTTCCAAGGAAAAAAGTTGCCGACCATTTTTTAGTCATCCGGGGGTGTAGGCTATACTTGACCGAAAAACCAGACTGCCCGAAAGTTGACGACCGTTTTTTTTAGTCATCCGGGGTGTTTGCTTGCCCGAAAAACCAGACTTGCCCGAAAGTTGACGACCTTTTTTTAGTCATCCGGGGGTTTGCTTGCACGAAAAACCAGACTTGCCCGAAATTTGTAGGGAGGGGCATTTGTCCCTCTGGACCCCCACCTCGTACGCCTATGATCGCAAGCCGAATATCAACTTGACAGTTTGTAGTAAGAAGACTAGGTTACATACTGCCGTTGAAAAGCAAGTTCAAACACACCGTCTGCAGAAGCTATTAATTTAATTTTACGTAATTAATTAAGTATGGTAGGCCCTATTTATTTATTTATTTACTGAAAATTTGATATAGCGCTCCTTCAAGGTTACTACTCAGGAGCGCTCCCAGTCCAGCCCCGG
>CAMAOG010000262.1:0-22508 GCA_945859605.1 Lumbricus rubellus | reverse complement strand
AAATTTAATAATAATAATAATAATATTAAATATTAATTTGCTGCTGAATACTTTAGGCGGCACACGAAGTTAGGTTTTTCGCGCAGGCCGGGTCGGTCCCTACCCAGGACCGTCTTCCTTGAGCGCTGCCTAGGGTATTCTACTGATGACAAGCCGGTTCGAAGAAGCCCATGCAATGGAAAAGAAATTTAATAATAATAATAATAATATTAAATATTAATTTGCTGCTGAATACTTTAGGCGGCACACGAAGTTAGGTTTTTCGCGCAGGCCGGGTCGGTCCCTACCCAGGACCGTCTTCCTTGAGCGCTGCCTAGGGTATTCTACTGATGACAAGCCGGTTCGAAGAAGCCCATGCAATGGAAAAGAAATTTAATAATAATAATAATAATATTAAATATTAATTTGCTGCTGAATACTTTAGGCGGCACACGAAGTTAGGTTTTTCGCGCAGGCCGGGTCGGTCCCTACCCAGGACCGTCTTCCTTGAGCGCTGCCTAGGGTATTCTACTGATGACAAGCCGGTTCGAAGAAGCCCATGCAATGGAAAAGAAATTTAATAATAATAATAATAATATTAAATATTAATTTGCTGCTGAATACTTTAGGCGGCACACGAAGTTAGGTTTTTCGCGCAGGCCGGGTCGGTCCCTACCCAGGACCGTCTTCCTTGAGCGCTGCCTAGGGTATTCTACTGATGACAAGCCGGTTCGAAGAAGCCCATGCAATGGAAAAGAAATTTAATAATAATAATAATAATATTAAATATTAATTTGCTGCTGAATACTTTAGGCGGCACACGAAGTTAGGTTTTTCGCGCAGGCCGGGTCGGTCCCTACCCAGGACCGTCTTCCTTGAGCGCTGCCTAGGGTATTCTACTGATGACAAGCCGGTTCGAAGAAGCCCATGCAATGGAAAAGAAATTTAATAATAATAATAATAATATTAAATATTAATTTGCTGCTGAATACTTTAGGCGGCACACGAAGTTAGGTTTTTCGCGCAGGCCGGGTCGGTCCCTACCCAGGACCGTCTTCCTTGAGCGCTGCCTAGGGTATTCTACTGATGACAAGCCGGTTCGAAGAAGCCCATGCAATGGAAAAGAAATTTAATAATAATAATAATAATATTAAATATTAATTTGCTGCTGAATACTTTAGGCGGCACACGAAGTTAGGTTTTTCGCGCAGGCAGGGTCGGTCCCTACCCAGGACCGTCTTCCTTGAGCGCTGCCTAGGGTATTCTACTGATGACAAGCCGGTTCGAAGAAGCCCATGCAATGGAAAAGAAATTTAATAATAATAATAATAATATTAAATATTAATTTGCTGCTGAATACTTTAGGCGGCACACGAAGTTAGGTTTTTCGCGCAGGCCGGGTCGGTCCCTACCCAGGACCGTCTTCCTTGAGCGCTGCCTAGGGTATTCTACTGATGACAAGCCGGTTCGAAGAAGCCCATGCAATGGAAAAGAAATTTAATAATAATAATAATAATATTAAATATTAATTTGCTGCTGAATACTTTAGGCGGCACACGAAGTTAGGTTTTTCGCGCAGGCCGGGTCGGTCCCTACCCAGGACCGTCTTCCTTGAGCGCTGCCTAGGGTATTCTACTGATGACAAGCCGGTTCGAAGAAGCCCATGCAATGGAAAAGAAATTTAATAATAATAATAATAATATTAAATATTAATTTGCTGCTGAATACTTTAGGCGGCACACGAAGTTAGGTTTTTCGCGCAGGCCGGGTCGGTCCCTACCCAGGACCGTCTTCCTTGAGCGCTGCCTAGGGTATTCTACTGATGACAAGCCGGTTCGAAGAAGCCCATGCAATGGAAAAGAAATTTAATAATAATAATAATAATATTAAATATTAATTTGCTGCTGAATACTTTAGGCGGCACACGAAGTTAGGTTTTTCGCGCAGGCCGGGTCGGTCCCTACCCAGGACCGTCTTCCTTGAGCGCTGCCTAGGGTATTCTACTGATGACAAGCCGGTTCGAAGAAGCCCATGCAATGGAAAAGAAATTTAATAATAATAATAATAATATTAAATATTAATTTGCTGCTGAATACTTTAGGCGGCACACGAAGTTAGGTTTTTCGCGCAGGCCGGGTCGGTCCCTACCCAGGACCGTCTTCCTTGAGCGCTGCCTAGGGTATTCTACTGATGACAAGCCGGTTCGAAGAAGCCCATGCAATGGAAAAGAAATTTAATAATAATAATAATAATATTAAATATTAATTTGCTGCTGAATACTTTAGGCGGCACACGAAGTTAGGTTTTTCGCGCAGGCCGGGTCGGTCCCTACCCAGGACCGTCTTCCTTGAGCGCTGCCTAGGGTATTCTACTGATGACAAGCCGGTTCGAAGAAGCCCATGCAATGGAAAAGAAATTTAATAATAATAATAATAATATTAAATATTAATTTGCTGCTGAATACTTTAGGCGGCACACGAAGTTAGGTTTTTCGCGCAGGCCGGGTCGGTCCCTACCCAGGACCGTCTTCCTTGAGCGCTGCCTAGGGTATTCTACTGATGACAAGCCGGTTCGAAGAAGCCCATGCAATGGAAAAGAAATTTAATAATAATAATAATAATATTAAATATTAATTTGCTGCTGAATACTTTAGGCGGCACACGAAGTTAGGTTTTTCGCGCAGGCCGGGTCGGTCCCTACCCAGGACCGTCTTCCTTGAGCGCTGCCTAGGGTATTCTACTGATGACAAGCCGGTTCGAAGAAGCCCATGCAATGGAAAAGAAATTTAATAATAATAATAATAATATTAAATATTAATTTGCTGCTGAATACTTTAGGCGGCACACGAAGTTAGGTTTTTCGCGCAGGCCGGGTCGGTCCCTACCCAGGACCGTCTTCCTTGAGCGCTGCCTAGGGTATTCTACTGATGACAAGCCGGTTCGAAGAAGCCCATGCAATGGAAAAGAAATTTAATAATAATAATAATAATATTAAATATTAATTTGCTGCTGAATACTTTAGGCGGCACACGAAGTTAGGTTTTTCGCGCAGGCCGGGTCGGTCCCTACCCAGGACCGTCTTCCTTGAGCGCTGCCTAGGGTATTCTACTGATGACAAGCCGGTTCGAAGAAGCCCATGCAATGGAAAAGAAATTTAATAATAATAATAATAATATTAAATATTAATTTGCTGCTGAATACTTTAGGCGGCACACGAAGTTAGGTTTTTCGCGCAGGCCGGGTCGGTCCCTACCCAGGACCGTCTTCCTTGAGCGCTGCCTAGGGTATTCTACTGATGACAAGCCGGTTCGAAGAAGCCCATGCAATGGAAAAGAAATTTAATAATAATAATAATAATATTAAATATTAATTTGCTGCTGAATACTTTAGGCGGCACACGAAGTTAGGTTTTTCGCGCAGGCCGGGTCGGTCCCTACCCAGGACCGTCTTCCTTGAGCGCTGCCTAGGGTATTCTACTGATGACAAGCCGGTTCGAAGAAGCCCATGCAATGGAAAAGAAATTTAATAATAATAATAATAATATTAAATATTAATTTGCTGCTGAATACTTTAGGCGGCACACGAAGTTAGGTTTTTCGCGCAGGCCGGGTCGGTCCCTACCCAGGACCGTCTTCCTTGAGCGCTGCCTAGGGTATTCTACTGATGACAAGCCGGTTCGAAGAAGCCCATGCAATGGAAAAGAAATTTAATAATAATAATAATAATATTAAATATTAATTTGCTGCTGAATACTTTAGGCGGCACACGAAGTTAGGTTTTTCGCGCAGGCCGGGTCGGTCCCTACCCAGGACCGTCTTCCTTGAGCGCTGCCTAGGGTATTCTACTGATGACAAGCCGGTTCGAAGAAGCCCATGCAATGGAAAAGAAATTTAATAATAATAATAATAATATTAAATATTAATTTGCTGCTGAATACTTTAGGCGGCACACGAAGTTAGGTTTTTCGCGCAGGCCGGGTCGGTCCCTACCCAGGACCGTCTTCCTTGAGCGCTGCCTAGGGTATTCTACTGATGACAAGCCGGTTCGAAGAAGCCCATGCAATGGAAAAGAAATTTAATAATAATAATAATAATATTAAATATTAATTTGCTGCTGAATACTTTAGGCGGCACACGAAGTTAGGTTTTTCGCGCAGGCCGGGTCGGTCCCTACCCAGGACCGTCTTCCTTGAGCGCTGCCTAGGGTATTCTACTGATGACAAGCCGGTTCGAAGAAGCCCATGCAATGGAAAAGAAATTTAATAATAATAATAATAATATTAAATATTAATTTGCTGCTGAATACTTTAGGCGGCACACGAAGTTAGGTTTTTCGCGCAGGCCGGGTCGGTCCCTACCCAGGACCGTCTTCCTTGAGCGCTGCCTAGGGTATTCTACTGATGACAAGCCGGTTCGAAGAAGCCCATGCAATGGAAAAGAAATTTAATAATAATAATAATAATATTAAATATTAATTTGCTGCTGAATACTTTAGGCGGCACACGAAGTTAGGTTTTTCGCGCAGGCCGGGTCGGTCCCTACCCAGGACCGTCTTCCTTGAGCGCTGCCTAGGGTATTCTACTGATGACAAGCCGGTTCGAAGAAGCCCATGCAATGGAAAAGAAATTTAATAATAATAATAATAATATTAAATATTAATTTGCTGCTGAATACTTTAGGCGGCACACGAAGTTAGGTTTTTCGCGCAGGCCGGGTCGGTCCCTACCCAGGACCGTCTTCCTTGAGCGCTGCCTAGGGTATTCTACTGATGACAAGCCGGTTCGAAGAAGCCCATGCAATGGAAAAGAAATTTAATAATAATAATAATAATATTAAATATTAATTTGCTGCTGAATACTTTAGGCGGCACACGAAGTTAGGTTTTTCGCGCAGGCCGGGTCGGTCCCTACCCAGGACCGTCTTCCTTGAGCGCTGCCTAGGGTATTCTACTGATGACAAGCCGGTTCGAAGAAGCCCATGCAATGGAAAAGAAATTTAATAATAATAATAATAATATTAAATATTAATTTGCTGCTGAATACTTTAGGCGGCACACGAAGTTAGGTTTTTCGCGCAGGCCGGGTCGGTCCCTACCCAGGACCGTCTTCCTTGAGCGCTGCCTAGGGTATTCTACTGATGACAAGCCGGTTCGAAGAAGCCCATGCAATGGAAAAGAAATTTAATAATAATAATAATAATATTAAATATTAATTTGCTGCTGAATACTTTAGGCGGCACACGAAGTTAGGTTTTTCGCGCAGGCCGGGTCGGTCCCTACCCAGGACCGTCTTCCTTGAGCGCTGCCTAGGGTATTCTACTGATGACAAGCCGGTTCGAAGAAGCCCATGCAATGGAAAAGAAATTTAATAATAATAATAATAATATTAAATATTAATTTGCTGCTGAATACTTTAGGCGGCACACGAAGTTAGGTTTTTCGCGCAGGCCGGGTCGGTCCCTACCCAGGACCGTCTTCCTTGAGCGCTGCCTAGGGTATTCTACTGATGACAAGCCGGTTCGAAGAAGCCCATGCAATGGAAAAGAAATTTAATAATAATAATAATAATATTAAATATTAATTTGCTGCTGAATACTTTAGGCGGCACACGAAGTTAGGTTTTTCGCGCAGGCCGGGTCGGTCCCTACCCAGGACCGTCTTCCTTGAGCGCTGCCTAGGGTATTCTACTGATGACAAGCCGGTTCGAAGAAGCCCATGCAATGGAAAAGAAATTTAATAATAATAATAATAATATTAAATATTAATTTGCTGCTGAATACTTTAGGCGGCACACGAAGTTAGGTTTTTCGCGCAGGCCGGGTCGGTCCCTACCCAGGACCGTCTTCCTTGAGCGCTGCCTAGGGTATTCTACTGATGACAAGCCGGTTCGAAGAAGCCCATGCAATGGAAAAGAAATTTAATAATAATAATAATAATATTAAATATTAATTTGCTGCTGAATACTTTAGGCGGCACACGAAGTTAGGTTTTTCGCGCAGGCCGGGTCGGTCCCTACCCAGGACCGTCTTCCTTGAGCGCTGCCTAGGGTATTCTACTGATGACAAGCCGGTTCGAAGAAGCCCATGCAATGGAAAAGAAATTTAATAATAATAATAATAATATTAAATATTAATTTGCTGCTGAATACTTTAGGCGGCACACGAAGTTAGGTTTTTCGCGCAGGCCGGGTCGGTCCCTACCCAGGACCGTCTTCCTTGAGCGCTGCCTAGGGTATTCTACTGATGACAAGCCGGTTCGAAGAAGCCCATGCAATGGAAAAGAAATTTAATAATAATAATAATAATATTAAATATTAATTTGCTGCTGAATACTTTAGGCGGCACACGAAGTTAGGTTTTTCGCGCAGGCCGGGTCGGTCCCTACCCAGGACCGTCTTCCTTGAGCGCTGCCTAGGGTATTCTACTGATGACAAGCCGGTTCGAAGAAGCCCATGCAATGGAAAAGAAATTTAATAATAATAATAATAATATTAAATATTAATTTGCTGCTGAATACTTTAGGCGGCACACGAAGTTAGGTTTTTCGCGCAGGCCGGGTCGGTCCCTACCCAGGACCGTCTTCCTTGAGCGCTGCCTAGGGTATTCTACTGATGACAAGCCGGTTCGAAGAAGCCCATGCAATGGAAAAGAAATTTAATAATAATAATAATAATATTAAATATTAATTTGCTGCTGAATACTTTAGGCGGCACACGAAGTTAGGTTTTTCGCGCAGGCCGGGTCGGTCCCTACCCAGGACCGTCTTCCTTGAGCGCTGCCTAGGGTATTCTACTGATGACAAGCCGGTTCGAAGAAGCCCATGCAATGGAAAAGAAATTTAATAATAATAATAATAATATTAAATATTAATTTGCTGCTGAATACTTTAGGCGGCACACGAAGTTAGGTTTTTCGCGCAGGCCGGGTCGGTCCCTACCCAGGACCGTCTTCCTTGAGCGCTGCCTAGGGTATTCTACTGATGACAAGCCGGTTCGAAGAAGCCCATGCAATGGAAAAGAAATTTAATAATAATAATAATAATATTAAATATTAATTTGCTGCTGAATACTTTAGGCGGCACACGAAGTTAGGTTTTTCGCGCAGGCCGGGTCGGTCCCTACCCAGGACCGTCTTCCTTGAGCGCTGCCTAGGGTATTCTACTGATGACAAGCCGGTTCGAAGAAGCCCATGCAATGGAAAAGAAATTTAATAATAATAATAATAATATTAAATATTAATTTGCTGCTGAATACTTTAGGCGGCACACGAAGTTAGGTTTTTCGCGCAGGCCGGGTCGGTCCCTACCCAGGACCGTCTTCCTTGAGCGCTGCCTAGGGTATTCTACTGATGACAAGCCGGTTCGAAGAAGCCCATGCAATGGAAAAGAAATTTAATAATAATAATAATAATATTAAATATTAATTTGCTGCTGAATACTTTAGGCGGCACACGAAGTTAGGTTTTTCGCGCAGGCCGGGTCGGTCCCTACCCAGGACCGTCTTCCTTGAGCGCTGCCTAGGGTATTCTACTGATGACAAGCCGGTTCGAAGAAGCCCATGCAATGGAAAAGAAATTTAATAATAATAATAATAATATTAAATATTAATTTGCTGCTGAATACTTTAGGCGGCACACGAAGTTAGGTTTTTCGCGCAGGCCGGGTCGGTCCCTACCCAGGACCGTCTTCCTTGAGCGCTGCCTAGGGTATTCTACTGATGACAAGCCGGTTCGAAGAAGCCCATGCAATGGAAAAGAAATTTAATAATAATAATAATAATATTAAATATTAATTTGCTGCTGAATACTTTAGGCGGCACACGAAGTTAGGTTTTTCGCGCAGGCCGGGTCGGTCCCTACCCAGGACCGTCTTCCTTGAGCGCTGCCTAGGGTATTCTACTGATGACAAGCCGGTTCGAAGAAGCCCATGCAATGGAAAAGAAATTTAATAATAATAATAATAATATTAAATATTAATTTGCTGCTGAATACTTTAGGCGGCACACGAAGTTAGGTTTTTCGCGCAGGCCGGGTCGGTCCCTACCCAGGACCGTCTTCCTTGAGCGCTGCCTAGGGTATTCTACTGATGACAAGCCGGTTCGAAGAAGCCCATGCAATGGAAAAGAAATTTAATAATAATAATAATAATATTAAATATTAATTTGCTGCTGAATACTTTAGGCGGCACACGAAGTTAGGTTTTTCGCGCAGGCCGGGTCGGTCCCTACCCAGGACCGTCTTCCTTGAGCGCTGCCTAGGGTATTCTACTGATGACAAGCCGGTTCGAAGAAGCCCATGCAATGGAAAAGAAATTTAATAATAATAATAATAATATTAAATATTAATTTGCTGCTGAATACTTTAGGCGGCACACGAAGTTAGGTTTTTCGCGCAGGCCGGGTCGGTCCCTACCCAGGACCGTCTTCCTTGAGCGCTGCCTAGGGTATTCTACTGATGACAAGCCGGTTCGAAGAAGCCCATGCAATGGAAAAGAAATTTAATAATAATAATAATAATATTAAATATTAATTTGCTGCTGAATACTTTAGGCGGCACACGAAGTTAGGTTTTTCGCGCAGGCCGGGTCGGTCCCTACCCAGGACCGTCTTCCTTGAGCGCTGCCTAGGGTATTCTACTGATGACAAGCCGGTTCGAAGAAGCCCATGCAATGGAAAAGAAATTTAATAATAATAATAATAATATTAAATATTAATTTGCTGCTGAATACTTTAGGCGGCACACGAAGTTAGGTTTTTCGCGCAGGCCGGGTCGGTCCCTACCCAGGACCGTCTTCCTTGAGCGCTGCCTAGGGTATTCTACTGATGACAAGCCGGTTCGAAGAAGCCCATGCAATGGAAAAGAAATTTAATAATAATAATAATAATATTAAATATTAATTTGCTGCTGAATACTTTAGGCGGCACACGAAGTTAGGTTTTTCGCGCAGGCCGGGTCGGTCCCTACCCAGGACCGTCTTCCTTGAGCGCTGCCTAGGGTATTCTACTGATGACAAGCCGGTTCGAAGAAGCCCATGCAATGGAAAAGAAATTTAATAATAATAATAATAATATTAAATATTAATTTGCTGCTGAATACTTTAGGCGGCACACGAAGTTAGGTTTTTCGCGCAGGCCGGGTCGGTCCCTACCCAGGACCGTCTTCCTTGAGCGCTGCCTAGGGTATTCTACTGATGACAAGCCGGTTCGAAGAAGCCCATGCAATGGAAAAGAAATTTAATAATAATAATAATAATATTAAATATTAATTTGCTGCTGAATACTTTAGGCGGCACACGAAGTTAGGTTTTTCGCGCAGGCCGGGTCGGTCCCTACCCAGGACCGTCTTCCTTGAGCGCTGCCTAGGGTATTCTACTGATGACAAGCCGGTTCGAAGAAGCCCATGCAATGGAAAAGAAATTTAATAATAATAATAATAATATTAAATATTAATTTGCTGCTGAATACTTTAGGCGGCACACGAAGTTAGGTTTTTCGCGCAGGCCGGGTCGGTCCCTACCCAGGACCGTCTTCCTTGAGCGCTGCCTAGGGTATTCTACTGATGACAAGCCGGTTCGAAGAAGCCCATGCAATGGAAAAGAAATTTAATAATAATAATAATAATATTAAATATTAATTTGCTGCTGAATACTTTAGGCGGCACACGAAGTTAGGTTTTTCGCGCGCAGGCCGGGTCGGTCCCTACCCAGGACCGTCTTCCTTGAGCGCTGCCTAGGGTATTCTACTGATGACAAGCCGGTTCGAAGAAGCCCATGCAATGGAAAAGAAATTTAATAATAATAATAATAATATTAAATATTAATTTGCTGCTGAATACTTTAGGCGGCACACGAAGTTAGGTTTTTCGCGCAGGCCGGGTCGGTCCCTACCCAGGACCGTCTTCCTTGAGCGCTGCCTAGGGTATTCTACTGATGACAAGCCGGTTCGAAGAAGCCCATGCAATGGAAAAGAAATTTAATAATAATAATAATAATATTAAATATTAATTTGCTGCTGAATACTTTAGGCGGCACACGAAGTTAGGTTTTTCGCGCAGGCCGGGTCGGTCCCTACCCAGGACCGTCTTCCTTGAGCGCTGCCTAGGGTATTCTACTGATGACAAGCCGGTTCGAAGAAGCCCATGCAATGGAAAAGAAATTTAATAATAATAATAATAATATTAAATATTAATTTGCTGCTGAATACTTTAGGCGGCACACGAAGTTAGGTTTTTCGCGCAGGCCGGGTCGGTCCCTACCCAGGACCGTCTTCCTTGAGCGCTGCCTAGGGTATTCTACTGATGACAAGCCGGTTCGAAGAAGCCCATGCAATGGAAAAGAAATTTAATAATAATAATAATAATATTAAATATTAATTTGCTGCTGAATACTTTAGGCGGCACACGAAGTTAGGTTTTTCGCGCAGGCCGGGTCGGTCCCTACCCAGGACCGTCTTCCTTGAGCGCTGCCTAGGGTATTCTACTGATGACAAGCCGGTTCGAAGAAGCCCATGCAATGGAAAAGAAATTTAATAATAATAATAATAATATTAAATATTAATTTGCTGCTGAATACTTTAGGCGGCACACGAAGTTAGGTTTTTCGCGCAGGCCGGGTCGGTCCCTACCCAGGACCGTCTTCCTTGAGCGCTGCCTAGGGTATTCTACTGATGACAAGCCGGTTCGAAGAAGCCCATGCAATGGAAAAGAAATTTAATAATAATAATAATAATATTAAATATTAATTTGCTGCTGAATACTTTAGGCGGCACACGAAGTTAGGTTTTTCGCGCAGGCCGGGTCGGTCCCTACCCAGGACCGTCTTCCTTGAGCGCTGCCTAGGGTATTCTACTGATGACAAGCCGGTTCGAAGAAGCCCATGCAATGGAAAAGAAATTTAATAATAATAATAATAATATTAAATATTAATTTGCTGCTGAATACTTTAGGCGGCACACGAAGTTAGGTTTTTCGCGCAGGCCGGGTCGGTCCCTACCCAGGACCGTCTTCCTTGAGCGCTGCCTAGGGTATTCTACTGATGACAAGCCGGTTCGAAGAAGCCCATGCAATGGAAAAGAAATTTAATAATAATAATAATAATATTAAATATTAATTTGCTGCTGAATACTTTAGGCGGCACACGAAGTTAGGTTTTTCGCGCAGGCCGGGTCGGTCCCTACCCAGGACCGTCTTCCTTGAGCGCTGCCTAGGGTATTCTACTGATGACAAGCCGGTTCGAAGAAGCCCATGCAATGGAAAAGAAATTTAATAATAATAATAATAATATTAAATATTAATTTGCTGCTGAATACTTTAGGCGGCACACGAAGTTAGGTTTTTCGCGCAGGCCGGGTCGGTCCCTACCCAGGACCGTCTTCCTTGAGCGCTGCCTAGGGTATTCTACTGATGACAAGCCGGTTCGAAGAAGCCCATGCAATGGAAAAGAAATTTAATAATAATAATAATAATATTAAATATTAATTTGCTGCTGAATACTTTAGGCGGCACACGAAGTTAGGTTTTTCGCGCAGGCCGGGTCGGTCCCTACCCAGGACCGTCTTCCTTGAGCGCTGCCTAGGGTATTCTACTGATGACAAGACGGTTCGAAGAAGCCCATGCAATGGAAAAGAAATTTAATAATAATAATAATAATATTAAATATTAATTTGCTGCTGAATACTTTAGGCGGCACACGAAGTTAGGTTTTTCGCGCAGGCCGGGTCGGTCCCTACCCAGGACCGTCTTCCTTGAGCGCTGCCTAGGGTATTCTACTGATGACAAGCCGGTTCGAAGAAGCCCATGCAATGGAAAAGAAATTTAATAATAATAATAATAATATTAAATATTAATTTGCTGCTGAATACTTTAGGCGGCACACGAAGTTAGGTTTTTCGCGCAGGCCGGGTCGGTCCCTACCCAGGACCGTCTTCCTTGAGCGCTGCCTAGGGTATTCTACTGATGACAAGCCGGTTCGAAGAAGCCCATGCAATGGAAAAGAAATTTAATAATAATAATAATAATATTAAATATTAATTTGCTGCTGAATACTTTAGGCGGCACACGAAGTTAGGTTTTTCGCGCAGGCCGGGTCGGTCCCTACCCAGGACCGTCTTCCTTGAGCGCTGCCTAGGGTATTCTACTGATGACAAGCCGGTTCGAAGAAGCCCATGCAATGGAAAAGAAATTTAATAATAATAATAATAATATTAAATATTAATTTGCTGCTGAATACTTTAGGCGGCACACGAAGTTAGGTTTTTCGCGCAGGCCGGGTCGGTCCCTACCCAGGACCGTCTTCCTTGAGCGCTGCCTAGGGTATTCTACTGATGACAAGCCGGTTCGAAGAAGCCCATGCAATGGAAAAGAAATTTAATAATAATAATAATAATATTAAATATTAATTTGCTGCTGAATACTTTAGGCGGCACACGAAGTTAGGTTTTTCGCGCAGGCCGGGTCGGTCCCTACCCAGGACCGTCTTCCTTGAGCGCTGCCTAGGGTATTCTACTGATGACAAGCCGGTTCGAAGAAGCCCATGCAATGGAAAAGAAATTTAATAATAATAATAATAATATTAAATATTAATTTGCTGCTGAATACTTTAGGCGGCACACGAAGTTAGGTTTTTCGCGCAGGCCGGGTCGGTCCCTACCCAGGACCGTCTTCCTTGAGCGCTGCCTAGGGTATTCTACTGATGACAAGCCGGTTCGAAGAAGCCCATGCAATGGAAAAGAAATTTAATAATAATAATAATAATATTAAATATTAATTTGCTGCTGAATACTTTAGGCGGCACACGAAGTTAGGTTTTTCGCGCAGGCCGGGTCGGTCCCTACCCAGGACCGTCTTCCTTGAGCGCTGCCTAGGGTATTCTACTGACGACAAGCCGGTTCGAAGAAGCCCATGCAATGGAAAAGAAATTTAATAATAATAATAATAATATTAAATATTAATTTGCTGCTGAATACTTTAGGCGGCACACGAAGTTAGGTTTTTCGCGCAGGCCGGGTCGGTCCCTACCCAGGACCGTCTTCCTTGAGCGCTGCCTAGGGTATTCTACTGATGACAAGCCGGTTCGAAGAAGCCCATGCAATGGAAAAGAAATTTAATAATAATAATAATAATATTAAATATTAATTTGCTGCTGAATACTTTAGGCGGCACACGAAGTTAGGTTTTTCGCGCAGGCCGGGTCGGTCCCTACCCAGGACCGTCTTCCTTGAGCGCTGCCTAGGGTATTCTACTGATGACAAGCCGGTTCGAAGAAGCCCATGCAATGGAAAAGAAATTTAATAATAATAATAATAATATTAAATATTAATTTGCTGCTGAATACTTTAGGCGGCACACGAAGTTAGGTTTTTCGCGCAGGCCGGGTCGGTCCCTACCCAGGACCGTCTTCCTTGAGCGCTGCCTAGGGTATTCTACTGATGACAAGCCGGTTCGAAGAAGCCCATGCAATGGAAAAGAAATTTAATAATAATAATAATAATATTAAATATTAATTTGCTGCTGAATACTTTAGGCGGCACACGAAGTTAGGTTTTTCGCGCAGGCCGGGTCGGTCCCTACCCAGGACCGTCTTCCTTGAGCGCTGCCTAGGGTATTCTACTGATGACAAGCCGGTTCGAAGAAGCCCATGCAATGGAAAAGAAATTTAATAATAATAATAATAATATTAAATATTAATTTGCTGCTGAATACTTTAGGCGGCACACGAAGTTAGGTTTTTCGCGCAGGCCGGGTCGGTCCCTACCCAGGACCGTCTTCCTTGAGCGCTGCCTAGGGTATTCTACTGATGACAAGCCGGTTCGAAGAAGCCCATGCAATGGAAAAGAAATTTAATAATAATAATAATAATATTAAATATTAATTTGCTGCTGAATACTTTAGGCGGCACACGAAGTTAGGTTTTTCGCGCAGGCCGGGTCGGTCCCTACCCAGGACCGTCTTCCTTGAGCGCTGCCTAGGGTATTCTACTGATGACAAGCCGGTTCGAAGAAGCCCATGCAATGGAAAAGAAATTTAATAATAATAATAATAATATTAAATATTAATTTGCTGCTGAATACTTTAGGCGGCACACGAAGTTAGGTTTTTCGCGCAGGCCGGGTCGGTCCCTACCCAGGACCGTCTTCCTTGAGCGCTGCCTAGGGTATTCTACTGATGACAAGCCGGTTCGAAGAAGCCCATGCAATGGAAAAGAAATTTAATAATAATAATAATAATATTAAATATTAATTTGCTGCTGAATACTTTAGGCGGCACACGAAGTTAGGTTTTTCGCGCAGGCCGGGTCGGTCCCTACCCAGGACCGTCTTCCTTGAGCGCTGCCTAGGGTATTCTACTGATGACAAGCCGGTTCGAAGAAGCCCATGCAATGGAAAAGAAATTTAATAATAATAATAATAATATTAAATATTAATTTGCTGCTGAATACTTTAGGCGGCACACGAAGTTAGGTTTTTCGCGCAGGCCGGGTCGGTCCCTACCCAGGACCGTCTTCCTTGAGCGCTGCCTAGGGTATTCTACTGATGACAAGCCGGTTCGAAGAAGCCCATGCAATGGAAAAGAAATTTAATAATAATAATAATAATATTAAATATTAATTTGCTGCTGAATACTTTAGGCGGCACACGAAGTTAGGTTTTTCGCGCAGGCCGGGTCGGTCCCTACCCAGGACCGTCTTCCTTGAGCGCTGCCTAGGGTATTCTACTGATGACAAGCCGGTTCGAAGAAGCCCATGCAATGGAAAAGAAATTTAATAATAATAATAATAATATTAAATATTAATTTGCTGCTGAATACTTTAGGCGGCACACGAAGTTAGGTTTTTCGCGCAGGCCGGGTCGGTCCCTACCCAGGACCGTCTTCCTTGAGCGCTGCCTAGGGTATTCTACTGATGACAAGCCGGTTCGAAGAAGCCCATGCAATGGAAAAGAAATTTAATAATAATAATAATAATATTAAATATTAATTTGCTGCTGAATACTTTAGGCGGCACACGAAGTTAGGTTTTTCGCGCAGGCCGGGTCGGTCCCTACCCAGGACCGTCTTCCTTGAGCGCTGCCTAGGGTATTCTACTGATGACAAGCCGGTTCGAAGAAGCCCATGCAATGGAAAAGAAATTTAATAATAATAATAATAATATTAAATATTAATTTGCTGCTGAATACTTTAGGCGGCACACGAAGTTAGGTTTTTCGCGCAGGCCGGGTCGGTCCCTACCCAGGACCGTCTTCCTTGAGCGCTGCCTAGGGTATTCTACTGATGACAAGCCGGTTCGAAGAAGCCCATGCAATGGAAAAGAAATTTAATAATAATAATAATAATATTAAATATTAATTTGCTGCTGAATACTTTAGGCGGCACACGAAGTTAGGTTTTTCGCGCAGGCCGGGTCGGTCCCTACCCAGGACCGTCTTCCTTGAGCGCTGCCTAGGGTATTCTACTGATGACAAGCCGGTTCGAAGAAGCCCATGCAATGGAAAAGAAATTTAATAATAATAATAATAATATTAAATATTAATTTGCTGCTGAATACTTTAGGCGGCACACGAAGTTAGGTTTTTCGCGCAGGCCGGGTCGGTCCCTACCCAGGACCGTCTTCCTTGAGCGCTGCCTAGGGTATTCTACTGATGACAAGCCGGTTCGAAGAAGCCCATGCAATGGAAAAGAAATTTAATAATAATAATAATAATATTAAATATTAATTTGCTGCTGAATACTTTAGGCGGCACACGAAGTTAGGTTTTTCGCGCAGGCCGGGTCGGTCCCTACCCAGGACCGTCTTCCTTGAGCGCTGCCTAGGGTATTCTACTGATGACAAGCCGGTTCGAAGAAGCCCATGCAATGGAAAAGAAATTTAATAATAATAATAATAATATTAAATATTAATTTGCTGCTGAATACTTTAGGCGGCACACGAAGTTAGGTTTTTCGCGCAGGCCGGGTCGGTCCCTACCCAGGACCGTCTTCCTTGAGCGCTGCCTAGGGTATTCTACTGATGACAAGCCGGTTCGAAGAAGCCCATGCAATGGAAAAGAAATTTAATAATAATAATAATAATATTAAATATTAATTTGCTGCTGAATACTTTAGGCGGCACACGAAGTTAGGTTTTTCGCGCAGGCCGGGTCGGTCCCTACCCAGGACCGTCTTCCTTGAGCGCTGCCTAGGGTATTCTACTGATGACAAGCCGGTTCGAAGAAGCCCATGCAATGGAAAAGAAATTTAATAATAATAATAATAATATTAAATATTAATTTGCTGCTGAATACTTTAGGCGGCACACGAAGTTAGGTTTTTCGCGCAGGCCGGGTCGGTCCCTACCCAGGACCGTCTTCCTTGAGCGCTGCCTAGGGTATTCTACTGATGACAAGCCGGTTCGAAGAAGCCCATGCAATGGAAAAGAAATTTAATAATAATAATAATAATATTAAATATTAATTTGCTGCTGAATACTTTAGGCGGCACACGAAGTTAGGTTTTTCGCGCAGGCCGGGTCGGTCCCTACCCAGGACCGTCTTCCTTGAGCGCTGCCTAGGGTATTCTACTGATGACAAGCCGGTTCGAAGAAGCCCATGCAATGGAAAAGAAATTTAATAATAATAATAATAATATTAAATATTAATTTGCTGCTGAATACTTTAGGCGGCACACGAAGTTAGGTTTTTCGCGCAGGCCGGGTCGGTCCCTACCCAGGACCGTCTTCCTTGAGCGCTGCCTAGGGTATTCTACTGATGACAAGCCGGTTCGAAGAAGCCCATGCAATGGAAAAGAAATTTAATAATAATAATAATAATATTAAATATTAATTTGCTGCTGAATACTTTAGGCGGCACACGAAGTTAGGTTTTTCGCGCAGGCCGGGTCGGTCCCTACCCAGGACCGTCTTCCTTGAGCGCTGCCTAGGGTATTCTACTGATGACAAGCCGGTTCGAAGAAGCCCATGCAATGGAAAAGAAATTTAATAATAATAATAATAATATTAAATATTAATTTGCTGCTGAATACTTTAGGCGGCACACGAAGTTAGGTTTTTCGCGCAGGCCGGGTCGGTCCCTACCCAGGACCGTCTTCCTTGAGCGCTGCCTAGGGTATTCTACTGATGACAAGCCGGTTCGAAGAAGCCCATGCAATGGAAAAGAAATTTAATAATAATAATAATAATATTAAATATTAATTTGCTGCTGAATACTTTAGGCGGCACACGAAGTTAGGTTTTTCGCGCAGGCCGGGTCGGTCCCTACCCAGGACCGTCTTCCTTGAGCGCTGCCTAGGGTATTCTACTGATGACAAGCCGGTTCGAAGAAGCCCATGCAATGGAAAAGAAATTTAATAATAATAATAATAATATTAAATATTAATTTGCTGCTGAATACTTTAGGCGGCACACGAAGTTAGGTTTTTCGCGCAGGCCGGGTCGGTCCCTACCCAGGACCGTCTTCCTTGAGCGCTGCCTAGGGTATTCTACTGATGACAAGCCGGTTCGAAGAAGCCCATGCAATGGAAAAGAAATTTAATAATAATAATAATAATATTAAATATTAATTTGCTGCTGAATACTTTAGGCGGCACACGAAGTTAGGTTTTTCGCGCAGGCCGGGTCGGTCCCTACCCAGGACCGTCTTCCTTGAGCGCTGCCTAGGGTATTCTACTGATGACAAGCCGGTTCGAAGAAGCCCATGCAATGGAAAAGAAATTTAATAATAATAATAATAATATTAAATATTAATTTGCTGCTGAATACTTTAGGCGGCACACGAAGTTAGGTTTTTCGCGCAGGCCGGGTCGGTCCCTACCCAGGACCGTCTTCCTTGAGCGCTGCCTAGGGTATTCTACTGATGACAAGCCGGTTCGAAGAAGCCCATGCAATGGAAAAGAAATTTAATAATAATAATAATAATATTAAATATTAATTTGCTGCTGAATACTTTAGGCGGCACACGAAGTTAGGTTTTTCGCGCAGGCCGGGTCGGTCCCTACCCAGGACCGTCTTCCTTGAGCGCTGCCTAGGGTATTCTACTGATGACAAGCCGGTTCGAAGAAGCCCATGCAATGGAAAAGAAATTTAATAATAATAATAATAATATTAAATATTAATTTGCTGCTGAATACTTTAGGCGGCACACGAAGTTAGGTTTTTCGCGCAGGCCGGGTCGGTCCCTACCCAGGACCGTCTTCCTTGAGCGCTGCCTAGGGTATTCTACTGATGACAAGCCGGTTCGAAGAAGCCCATGCAATGGAAAAGAAATTTAATAATAATAATAATAATATTAAATATTAATTTGCTGCTGAATACTTTAGGCGGCACACGAAGTTAGGTTTTTCGCGCAGGCCGGGTCGGTCCCTACCCAGGACCGTCTTCCTTGAGCGCTGCCTAGGGTATTCTACTGATGACAAGCCGGTTCGAAGAAGCCCATGCAATGGAAAAGAAATTTAATAATAATAATAATAATATTAAATATTAATTTGCTGCTGAATACTTTAGGCGGCACACGAAGTTAGGTTTTTCGCGCAGGCCGGGTCGGTCCCTACCCAGGACCGTCTTCCTTGAGCGCTGCCTAGGGTATTCTACTGATGACAAGCCGGTTCGAAGAAGCCCATGCAATGGAAAAGAAATTTAATAATAATAATAATAATATTAAATATTAATTTGCTGCTGAATACTTTAGGCGGCACACGAAGTTAGGTTTTTCGCGCAGGCCGGGTCGGTCCCTACCCAGGACCGTCTTCCTTGAGCGCTGCCTAGGGTATTCTACTGATGACAAGCCGGTTCGAAGAAGCCCATGCAATGGAAAAGAAATTTAATAATAATAATAATAATATTAAATATTAATTTGCTGCTGAATACTTTAGGCGGCACACGAAGTTAGGTTTTTCGCGCAGGCCGGGTCGGTCCCTACCCAGGACCGTCTTCCTTGAGCGCTGCCTAGGGTATTCTACTGATGACAAGCCGGTTCGAAGAAGCCCATGCAATGGAAAAGAAATTTAATAATAATAATAATAATATTAAATATTAATTTGCTGCTGAATACTTTAGGCGGCACACGAAGTTAGGTTTTTCGCGCAGGCCGGGTCGGTCCCTACCCAGGACCGTCTTCCTTGAGCGCTGCCTAGGGTATTCTACTGATGACAAGCCGGTTCGAAGAAGCCCATGCAATGGAAAAGAAATTTAATAATAATAATAATAATATTAAATATTAATTTGCTGCTGAATACTTTAGGCGGCACACGAAGTTAGGTTTTTCGCGCAGGCCGGGTCGGTCCCTACCCAGGACCGTCTTCCTTGAGCGCTGCCTAGGGTATTCTACTGATGACAAGCCGGTTCGAAGAAGCCCATGCAATGGAAAAGAAATTTAATAATAATAATAATAATATTAAATATTAATTTGCTGCTGAATACTTTAGGCGGCACACGAAGTTAGGTTTTTCGCGCAGGCCGGGTCGGTCCCTACCCAGGACCGTCTTCCTTGAGCGCTGCCTAGGGTATTCTACTGATGACAAGCCGGTTCGAAGAAGCCCATGCAATGGAAAAGAAATTTAATAATAATAATAATAATATTAAATATTAATTTGCTGCTGAATACTTTAGGCGGCACACGAAGTTAGGTTTTTCGCGCAGGCCGGGTCGGTCCCTACCCAGGACCGTCTTCCTTGAGCGCTGCCTAGGGTATTCTACTGATGACAAGCCGGTTCGAAGAAGCCCATGCAATGGAAAAGAAATTTAATAATAATAATAATAATATTAAATATTAATTTGCTGCTGAATACTTTAGGCGGCACACGAAGTTAGGTTTTTCGCGCAGGCCGGGTCGGTCCCTACCCAGGACCGTCTTCCTTGAGCGCTGCCTAGGGTATTCTACTGATGACAAGCCGGTTCGAAGAAGCCCATGCAATGGAAAAGAAATTTAATAATAATAATAATAATATTAAATATTAATTTGCTGCTGAATACTTTAGGCGGCACACGAAGTTAGGTTTTTCGCGCAGGCCGGGTCGGTCCCTACCCAGGACCGTCTTCCTTGAGCGCTGCCTAGGGTATTCTACTGATGACAAGCCGGTTCGAAGAGGCCCATGCAATGGAAAAGAAATTTAATAATAATAATAATAATATTAAATATTAATTTGCTGCTGAATACTTTAGGCGGCACACGAAGTTAGGTTTTTCGCGCAGGCCGGGTCGGTCCCTACCCAGGACCGTCTTCCTTGAGCGCTGCCTAGGGTATTCTACTGATGACAAGCCGGTTTGAAGAAGCCCATGCAATGGAAAAGAAATTTAATAATAATAATAATAATATTAAATATTAATTTGCTGCTGAATACTTTAGGCGGCACACGAAGTTAGGTTTTTCGCGCAGGCCGGGTCGGTCCCTACCCAGGACCGTCTTCCTTGAGCGCTGCCTAGGGTATTCTACTGATGACAAGCCGGTTCGAAGAAGCCCATGCAATGGAAAAGAAATTTAATAATAATAATAATAATATTAAATATTAATTTGCTGCTGAATACTTTAGGCGGCACACGAAGTTAGGTTTTTCGCGCAGGCCGGGTCGGTCCCTACCCAGGACCGTCTTCCTTGAGCGCTGCCTAGGGTATTCTACTGATGACAAGCCGGTTCGAAGAAGCCCATGCAATGGAAAAGAAATTTAATAATAATAATAATAATATTAAATATTAATTTGCTGCTGAATACTTTAGGCGGCACACGAAGTTAGGTTTTTCGCGCAGGCCGGGTCGGTCCCTACCCAGGACCGTCTTCCTTGAGCGCTGCCTAGGGTATTCTACTGATGACAAGCCGGTTCGAAGAAGCCCATGCAATGGAAAAGAAATTTAATAATAATAATAATAATATTAAATATTAATTTGCTGCTGAATACTTTAGGCGGCACACGAAGTTAGGTTTTTCGCGCAGGCCGGGTCGGTCCCTACCCAGGACCGTCTTCCTTGAGCGCTGCCTAGGGTATTCTACTGATGACAAGCCGGTTCGAAGAAGCCCATGCAATGGAAAAGAAATTTAATAATAATAATAATAATATTAAATATTAATTTGCTGCTGAATACTTTAGGCGGCACACGAAGTTAGGTTTTTCGCGCAGGCCGGGTCGGTCCCTACCCAGGACCGTCTTCCTTGAGCGCTGCCTAGGGTATTCTACTGATGACAAGCCGGTTCGAAGAAGCCCATGCAATGGAAAAGAAATTTAATAATAATAATAATAATATTAAATATTAATTTGCTGCTGAATACTTTAGGCGGCACACGAAGTTAGGTTTTTCGCGCAGGCCGGGTCGGTCCCTACCCAGGACCGTCTTCCTTGAGCGCTGCCTAGGGTATTCTACTGATGACAAGCCGGTTCGAAGAAGCCCATGCAATGGAAAAGAAATTTAATAATAATAATAATAATATTAAATATTAATTTGCTGCTGAATACTTTAGGCGGCACACGAAGTTAGGTTTTTCGCGCAGGCCGGGTCGGTCCCTACCCAGGACCGTCTTCCTTGAGCGCTGCCTAGGGTATTCTACTGATGACAAGCCGGTTCGAAGAAGCCCATGCAATGGAAAAGAAATTTAATAATAATAATAATAATATTAAATATTAATTTGCTGCTGAATACTTTAGGCGGCACACGAAGTTAGGTTTTTCGCGCAGGCCGGGTCGGTCCCTACCCAGGACCGTCTTCCTTGAGCGCTGCCTAGGGTATTCTACTGATGACAAGCCGGTTCGAAGAAGCCCATGCAATGGAAAAGAAATTTAATAATAATAATAATAATATTAAATATTAATTTGCTGCTGAATACTTTAGGCGGCACACGAAGTTAGGTTTTTCGCGCAGGCCGGGTCGGTCCCTACCCAGGACCGTCTTCCTTGAGCGCTGCCTAGGGTATTCTACTGATGACAAGCCGGTTCGAAGAAGCCCATGCAATGGAAAAGAAATTTAATAATAATAATAATAATATTAAATATTAATTTGCTGCTGAATACTTTAGGCGGCACACGAAGTTAGGTTTTTCGCGCAGGCCGGGTCGGTCCCTACCCAGGACCGTCTTCCTTGAGCGCTGCCTAGGGTATTCTACTGATGACAAGCCGGTTCGAAGAAGCCCATGCAATGGAAAAGAAATTTAATAATAATAATAATAATATTAAATATTAATTTGCTGCTGAATACTTTAGGCGGCACACGAAGTTAGGTTTTTCGCGCAGGCCGGGTCGGTCCCTACCCAGGACCGTCTTCCTTGAGCGCTGCCTAGGGTATTCTACTGATGACAAGCCGGTTCGAAGAAGCCCATGCAATGGAAAAGAAATTTAATAATAATAATAATAATATTAAATATTAATTTGCTGCTGAATACTTTAGGCGGCACACGAAGTTAGGTTTTTCGCGCAGGCCGGGTCGGTCCCTACCCAGGACCGTCTTCCTTGAGCGCTGCCTAGGGTATTCTACTGATGACAAGCCGGTTCGAAGAAGCCCATGCAATGGAAAAGAAATTTAATAATAATAATAATAATATTAAATATTAATTTGCTGCTGAATACTTTAGGC
>CAMAOG010000261.1:0-34205 GCA_945859605.1 Lumbricus rubellus | reverse complement strand
CCAAAGACTGCAAAGAGTAGGCATACAGATATTTATAATAAGGTAGCCTAGGCCTAATCATATCTACTGTGATCAAGTGTTTGTAAATCTATTTCCAAATATAACTTCCGTTCTTTAACTTGTGTCTTGTGCTGCTAATTTTTTTTCTCAAAAACTCCAAGAGGTCCTCGACTCTTGTTTTCAAAGCCGAGAGAAAACGTGTGCAGCCAAGTGTAGTCTGAAGATGTTGATCTGCGCTGGATTTCAATATGGTCCAAAGAACATATGTTACCTCCTTGGCCCGGATGCCATGTTGGACGGGTCTCAAAAACCAGCCCCTGACTGGAGGATTTGGATTAAAATCCACGTTGATTTCACTCTGAAAATTGTGTTTAGCGTTTTATTCATCACACAATGATCTTACTATCTCACTTCTAATATGATTCCAAAACTATTCGATTTGAATATGTCTTTTTCTGAGAACGCTTTTCAAAACTCCAAACAGGTCCAAACTACCGGAATGAGTCAAATATTATTTTAGATCAGTTTCGTTCTAGTATTATTGAACCACATAAACATTTGCCTATTGTACCTAAGTTGTCGGTGTTGATGCCTGTCAACTTTTGAAGGTCAAACGGTGACCTGGACGACATCGAATACTCTCGCGATAAACGCTGATGGTAAATTAACGAATCTCTACATCGACGGCACTCAAGTTCCGCTATCGACTCTACCAAACAGCCAGGATTCATTCCAGGCCGACACTCTCACGCTTCCCGACAACGTGACAACAATAGCGGCTCAAGGGCTAAACGCTGCTAATGCTGGAGGAATTATTACATCGGACTCAATCGGGCGACTCTGGACGAGCAGTGCGTGGAAATGCAAGGAGTGCGCAACGCCTCCAGCAGGATGGTACGCTCCATCTTTCGACGATTCCAGTTGGCCAGCGGCATTTGATATCCAACCTAACAATGGAAACCAATTTCCATACATCAGTGAAATGGATGCAAAAGCCAGATGGATATGGACGCAGAAATACACCTTACCAGGTGGCGATGAATACGCGTGCTGCAGATTCAAAGTCGGTCAACCGTCTACAACTCTATCGCCAAATAATAAAAGTAGGTCATTTCCAGAATAACACATCATCATCATCGTCATCATCACCGCCGTCGTCGTCGTCGTCGTCGAAGTCGTCGTCATCATCATCATCATCAGCAGCAGCAGCATCATCATCATCATCATCATCATCATCATCATCATCATCATCATCATCATCATCATCATCATCATCATCATCATCATCACCGTCGTCATCATCATCATCATCATCATCATCATCATCATCATCATCATCATCATCATCATCATCATCATCATCATCATCACCACCACCACCACCACCACCACCACCACCACCACCACCACCACCACCACTATCACCAATGTCAATCTGTTTGAATTTTTATATTTATTGCAGACATACTTAGAAACGTTTATCGACTGAAGGCGTCACAGGAAAAACTCCAAGAGGTCATTGACTCGTGTTTTCAAAGTCGAGAGAAGTCGTGTGCTGCCAAGTGTAGTCTGAAGATGTTGATCTGCGCTGGATTTCAATATGGTCCAGAGAACACATGTTGCCTCCTTGGACCAAATGCCATGTTGAACGGGCTTCGGCAACCAGCGTCTGACTGGAAGATTTGGATTAAAATCTAAGATCTTGGGGACCCGCAGAGAGATGTTTGCAATAATTGTTGGGCAAAGCACGATGATCACTAATAGGCTAAATTTTCTCAGCAGGAGCTTGCAAAACGCAACGCATGAAATTAAAAACACTGGTTTATTTCTTTGAGTTGGTCACAAAGCGCATATATAATAATAGATCTCAGTTTAATTATTCTGCGTAAGTTGTGCTGAGAAGAAATTCGATAAAGACGAATAAATAGTAGGGTGTTCGATTATAAAAAATTTAATTAATTCAGCCGTCGCGATTAATCGTACGATTAAAAAACATTGTCGCAAATAAACTGCAAATTAATCGATGTAATTAATCGAATTAATCGATTGTACAATTTCGTTCAAGCATATCATTTATAATCTTAACATTTTCTAATGTCCCCAAAAAGATAAACAACTGAATGCACAACAGTTTTAGTAACCTTTGGCTGAGACACATGGAATTTCTCCATTAAATTTTAGTCTATTGAACAGTTTTGTATAAAATAAAAAAAATTGAGTGAACATACAAACACCGTTCAAATCAGTCAACTGCTGAAAGTCCGTTCAGTGTTTAGTTTGAACAAACTATAAATTTGTATAAATGTTTAAATTCAACCAATCACCAATAATTGCAAAAGTTGGAGCTCGTAAGCCATACTGTCGTGTTGTAATAGAAATTTTCATTCTGCAAGCTGCCGCGAAGAATCTGAGCAATTTTACTGTAGGCTATATTATTTGACTTTCTTTTGTTATTGCAACCATTGAACTAACCTTTGCAATAGGGCCTAGGCTAATATTTATTCTGCAGGTACAAAACGACATATTAATTTTCTTGTTTTAACAGTCTCCCATTGTTGTTCTGCCCACTGCACGCTTTCCAGCAGCAGTAGGCTACAAAGTACGATAACGACATCATCGGTGAACATAATACTTTCTATAATTATATAATCTCGGATGAATGATTAAGACTTGGATATAATAATTTCAATCTGTCGAAATCAATCAAATGAATCTCTCAGGTTGGAGTCCACTGCCTCTTGCTCCACGACCAAGTAGGACATGATATCGTTATCGTTTGTAGCCTACTGCTGCTGGAAAGCGTGCAACAATGGGAGACTGTTAATAGATAGGCTATGATAGGCTAGTAAGAAAAGTGATATGTCGTTTTGTACCTGCAGAAAAATCCTAATATTAGCCCATTGCAATCAGTGGCGGCGCCAGGTCTAAAATTTCGGCAGGTCGCGTCGGGGTCATGGAAACTATTTGGCAGGTCGAAGAAATTGATGATTGAATTTGAAGCACATGGGCCTTCTTCTCTTCTTTGAATTATGTGCCCCTCCTATTAACCTATTTAGTTGATCCATCAATTTCTTCAGCCCTCCTGTGTAGTCGCCAGCACTGCGTGGTCGTCGGCAAATCTTGGGGCTACTGGGCAATTACAGTGTATCAGTGATCCAACCCACTTTTATACCCTCTCCTGTCATTTCCTTTGCGTCTTGTATTAGTTCTTTTATGTAGAGCCTATGTTAATTAAAAAGGAGTGGTTATAGCGGGCACCCTTGCCTCATCCTCCTAGGCCTACCAATTATTCCTTCCTCTGAGACTCCCCTCCTATTCTTATTCTTTCTCTTTGATTCATATAATTATAGGTTTCCTATCAGCCTCATAATTATCCCTTAGGCTTAGACCTCTGGGCCTATTTACCTAGACGTAAAAGTCAGTTGGATATATTAATTGCACCACAACACTAGTGATCTTTTGGGCGAGAAAAAAGTAATGTTGATTTTTCATTTAACTCTCTTAAATAAAAGAATGTAAAATATACATGTATTATTAAAAACTCCAAAGTTTTTTAGGCAGGTCATTAGGCAGGTCGTGAGCAAAATAGGCAGGTCAAATGACCTGCCGCGACCACCCGTAGCGCCGCCACTGAATTTGCAATGGCTAGTTAAATGGTTGCAACAACAAAATAAAGTCAAATATACGGTAGGTAAAATTACTCGAATTCTTTGCGGCAGGTTTCAGAAGGAAAATTTTCTATTACAAGTTTTTACAACACGACAGTATGGCTTACGAGCTCCAACTTTTGCAATTGCTGATTGGTTGAATTTTGTAAACAGTCGAAAATCTTATTTTAAAACCTAGCCCTAAGTCAATGAGCTCGCTGTGTACAGTGTGTAGTGTCCTCGTCTAAAGTTGTCAGACCTTTTATCGTTTGAATCTTTGAAGTTGTAGGAAACGACAGTGTCGTCTGGGTCGCGAAGAACAGAAGTCTTACGAGCAGGAACACAAAGAAATTGTTTCAATTCTTTACATACCGACCGCGAATAAGTCGTTGCAGTGCGCCTAGATTTAAGTAGCGCCTTGAATAAAGACTTTCACAGATTAATTCAGTCATAGCAGCTGATGTATTCACACAAAACCAGACAGACAGACAGACAGAAAGACAGACACACAGATAAGGTCTGCACAGTATTCGTATAAAAAAACTTGTGAGTGACTCATATTATAGCCTAATATCAATTCATACGCATGAAATGTTAATACATGCATACTCAAAAAATATGAAGCTTGGTTTGATCTGTCATAACTAGTAGATGCCTTCTACATTGATCATCGGAACTGCAGAATGGTTGTTGCAAAATTTATATAGCGCCAGGTCGATAGGCTCATCGAAAGTTCTCCATAACGAATGAACGCATTAAGGAATGGAACAGGGTGAGCTGCTTTTCTCATGGACAATATATAATATGCACTTGAAGGCATGACTCGGTCGTAGGTCCAGGAATCGTAATGATTATGCTACCGGTCATCTTTACCGGGGAAAACCTTAAGCGTCTTCTTCAGTTCCCCAAGACAACAGACTGTAAGAAGGCGACCATCAGCCAGCACAGTTGTGAAAAGGAATGGACTTGCTTTCGGTATTATAGGCCTATCGTTGTATCTAATGATTCTAATCAGATACTTAATAACCAGCTAGCAATTAGTACAAATTTAAGAATTATGTTCAATGGTCACCCAGAAAGAGATGACGTTAGTGCTTTCGAATGAGTTACTCCTTCCGCTTGTTACATCGTCTTTGAGTAGGCCGACTACTCTCCGAAACGTGGTTAGCCTACACAACTTTAGTTCTGTGAAACCCGAGATTTATCTGCACAATTACTAGTCTATAATACAAGTACAATGTCATGTAAGCACAGACTTTCTATCCGCATTAAAAATGGCTGAAGTGGATGAAAACATAGCATATCTTCTAACTCGGCGAATATTGCCATTATCGATGCACAAGCACTCAGTGTTGTTTGTAAGGTCTTATGTTCGTGCAACGCATGAATTGCTCTTAAGAATCCAGACTTCTTTCAAATATGCTGAACCCGATGCTCAGCGCATCATCTTCTCCTTCCGCTTCTCTCCATAAAGTACGTCACGCTCCAGAGGGGAGTGGGTGTAAGAACGTGCGACAGTTTGTGACAGAGGGAGGGTGGTCAGGCCATGTGTGACGTCACACATTTATTAATTTTATTTTAAATTTTATTTCTAATTCTTTTTATATATTTTTAGTAGAATTTTATAGCTTTAAAAATAATTTTCAAAATTTTTGTGATACATTTTAATTAGTTTTATGTCAAAATAGCATGAAACGCGTATACCTGAATGTGTTGTTCACGACTCCTCTCGCTATTAGCGCTAGTAATGCTGTTGCGAAGCCTTGTTTTAGGCCCTATGTATAGCCTTGCGGTGTTAATAATTTTAAAACATTTTCGAAAGTGTGACGTACTTTAGGGGGGGGGGTCCGAGATTTGTGACAGTTTGTGACAGGGAGAAGGGGGTCAAAAATAGTGTGACGTACTTTATGGACGGCCCCTTTCGTTTCTGCCAGTTTCTTAAACGATGTCTTAGATCGTTACGTCAGAGACGATGATCAAGTATTGAAGTATAAAGTGAAGCTCGTCACTGTCCTCATCGGTTTGGATCTCTTTTAAAACACAACTTCCGTTTCGTCGGGACAAATACATCGACCGCTACATTATGATCTCAAGCGCAAAAATAGCAGCGTCCTTCGTTGTGTAGGCTACGTCACGCCTCACTGAACGCTATCGTACGATGCGTGACGGCCGTGCACTGGACCGAGAGAGGAGTAGAGAATTAAATGCAGGAAATCTGCCAAAGTGACTCAACTGGAACAAATATCAAGCGAAGAAGAAGGGTTTCACACGAATCTAAGACCACCAAGAAAGAGAAAACTTAACGAAAGATGCAACTGCTGGCGGACGGGTTATTTCTATTCCTGATGTTAGGTAAGATAATTATTTATGTTGATGACGAGTTTCCAGATTGCGCATGTATCGCCAAAACATCGTTTCATACAATTTTTATCCGGCTATTTTTCAAACTTGGTTGGCTATTCTTTAGTCAGCAATCAGGATTGGAATGTGCATGCCTGCGTTTGTTCGTTGTCTTGCGAACGAACAATACACAATATTTCCTTAGTTCGTTGGTATTTAGAATCTTCATTTGGGATTTAAATCGAGTGAGACTCCTGGAATACAATACAAAAGTAATCACAAAAATTGCTTCATCTCCTGAAGTATTAGCCTAATCATCAATCACCCATAGGCCCTACCTAAATAGTTTATTCTTTATAAGTTTTACATTTTACTACAAAGATAATAAATTTTAAACGCGTTCTCGTAGACGCGTAGACTATGACACAATTATGCTTATATGTCAGCACAACTACTTCTGGCCAAAGACTGCAAAGAGTACAGATATTTATAATAAGGTAGCCTAGGCCTAATCATATCTACTGTGATCAAGTGTATTGGAAATCTATTTCTAAATATAACTTCCGTTCTTTAACTTGTGTCTTGTGCTGCTAAGTTTTTTTTCAAAAACTCCAAGAAGTCCTCGACTCTTGTTTTCAAAGCCGAGAGAAAACGTGTGCAGCCAAGTGTAGTGTGAAGATGTCAATCTGCGCTGGATTTCAATATGGTCCAGAGAACATTTTTATGTTACCTCCTTGGCCCGGATGCCATGTTGGACGGGTCTCAACAACCAGCCCCTGACTGGAAGATTTGGATAAAATCCACGTTGACTTCACTCTGAAAATTGTGTTTAGAGGTTTTATTCATCACACAATGATCTTACTATTTCACTTCTAATAAATTCCAAAACTATTCGATTTGAATATGTCTTTTTCTGAGAACGCTTTTCGAAACTCCAAACAGGTTCAAACTACTACTAATAGTTTAGATCAGTTTCGTTCTAGTATTATTGAACCACATAAACATTTGCCTATTGTACCTAAGTTGTCGGTGTTGATGCCTGTCAACTTTTGAAGGTCAAACGGTGACCTGGACGACATCGAATACTCTCGCGATAAACGCTGATGGTAAGTTTACGAGTTTCTACATCGACGGCATTCAAGTTCCTCTGTCGACTCTACCAAACAACCAGGATACATTCAAGGCCGACACTCTAACGCTCCCCGACAACGTGACAACAATAGCGGTTCAAGGGATGAACTCTTTTGGCCCTGGTGGAATTGTTACATCAGACTCAATCGGGCGACTCTGGACCAGCAGTGCGTGGAAATGCAAGGAGTGCGCAACGACTCCAGTAGGATGGTATGCTCCATCCTTCGACGATTCCAGTTGGCCAGCGGCATTTGATATCGCACCTAACAATGGAACCCCATTTTCATCCGTAAGTGGAATTGATGCAAAGGCAAGGTGGATATGGACCCAGAAATACACATCTGGTGGCGATGGATATGCGTGCTGCAGATTCAAAGTCGCTCAACCGTCTACAACTCTATCGCCAACTAATAAAAGTACGTCATTTCCAGAATAGCACATCATCATCATCATCATCATCACCGTCGTCGTCGTCGTCATCATCATCATCATCATCATCACATCATCATCATCATCATCATCATCATCATCATCATCATCATCATCATCATCATCATCATCATCATCATCATCATCATCATCATCATCATCATCATTATTATTATTATTCATTTATTAAAAATAGCATTTTTACAAGAAAGCACGAAAAGTTCCTTGTTCTCTAGTTAGCGGTCCTCATCACAGAGCAACTGTGTGAATGTGCCTCGAAATGCAACGGCGTTATATCTATGAGTACAAATGGAGATTGTAGTAAGGTGGGTCACGTGGTGGTGTGGAGTGGATTTCCAGTTACAACTGACAAACGCCGACCAAGTTTAATTAAAATTTCAGTGCCTGATTTGTTAATGAGACCAAGTGTTTCAAGAGCAATAGGGATGAAATCATGTGTTGCGGGGAGTATTTAGCTTTTTAAATTATTATTATTATTATTATTTTTAATTATAGAATCATTTATTTCCGTTTCAAACAGTGCAACATCAATTGGCTGTGCGTGATGAACAGTGAATGCCTTGCAAACACAGGCATAATGTGCTAATTGTTTCATACAACTAAAACTGATGTAAAGTAGTCAGATCAGTCGTCCTCGACCCCGGCGTGTTGTGCAAATGTGCCCCTGAAAGCTATGGCGTTAAATCTTTGAGTGCAAATAGATAAACGTTGAAACAGGTGCAAAGTCTCCCGAGGGTTTGCAGAGACGGCGGTCATGCGGCGCCCCAACTCCATCAAGAATTCACGTCCTGTCCGATTGAGGGGCCCCAGCGATTCGATGGCGACTGGGACGAAATCGTGGGTGGTCGGAAGGGTTGAGTATTTGGCGCACTTCCGATAATAATAATAATAATAATAACACACATTTATTTTTTTCAAAAGAAACTGAAAAGTCATACAGGCTAATGGAAATGCTCCTGTTCAACAGGAGATAATAATAATAATAATAATAATTTTTTTTTGCCCCGAGGTATACAGGATCCCTCAGGGACTTATCTACCGCCTAATATAAAATCACAGTCTGGAACGGCCCTATTATTATTATTATTATTATTATTATTATTATTAATATTATTATTATTATTATTATCATTATTATTATTATTATTATTATTATTATTATTATCATTATTATTATTATTATTATTATTTTTTTTTAGCGCCCGAGGTATAAATGATCCCTCAGGCTTTAAAATCAATAATAAAAACATTGTTGTTCTGGAGTTAACGGTCATCCTCGTCGGTCATTTGTGCAAAAGTGCCTCGAAATGCAACGGCATTGAACTTCTGCGTGCAAATGGAAAGGCGCTGAAACAAACGTATTATTATTATTATTATTATTATTATTATTATTATTATTATTATTATTATTATTGGGATTTTTGCCCCGAGGTATACAGGATCCCTCAGGGACTTATCTACCGCCTAATAAAAAATCACAGTCTGGAAAGGCCCTATTATTAATGCCTTTCCAGGCTTTTTATTTAATTATAATTTTATTTATTTATTATTTTTTATTACTACTACTACTATTATTATTATTATTATTATTATTATTATTATTATTATTATTATTATTATTATTATTATTATTATTATTATTGTTATTATTATTATTATTATTGTTGTTGTTGTTGTTGTTGTTGTTGTTGTTGTTGTTGTTATTGTCGCTACCGGTACTGATACTATTAAATTTGTATATTTAGCCACAACTACCGCAGTAAAAACTACTACAACGGTGAAACCTGCAACGTCATCGGTGAAGCCAACAACGAAAGAAGCTAGCACAGCTACGGTAGAAAAGACTACTACTACAATGGACATTGCAACTACCACCTTGCCTAAAACTATAAAAACCGTTCCAACAACCGATTCTATTCATACTGCAGAGGCAATTCCAATAACTGGTACGATTCCAACAAGCATATGTGACCCGGTCCATGAAAAGGGACCACAACGCGGGATTTATTTACCGAGATACAGGCCTTAGAACATGGTCACCCATCGAAATATCGAAATCGGGTTTTCACTGGGATTCGCTAGATGACTCTTCTGTCTATCAAATTTTCATAATGGCTCACAGAAATCATTTGATATTATTAGGTTTTCTTATTGTAATATTAGAGCACATAAAAGGGACCGCAAAAGGGCATCCTTAATGTCGGGGTATTATGACAGTAGAATATTTTTGGAAACGGTTTTAATGATGAATCTATGATTATAATTATAGTAATGCGCTAAATAATTCATTCTACATGTCTATGCAGCGCTTTGATTTCCATGTGTCTAAATATAAAGTGTAAGGTTCAACAAACAGCGATATTCGGATATAACTTCAATTGCGTTTTTCCGAAGATCTCGTATTTCAGGTACATCACGTTGTAAAGTCAAAAAAAATAGAAAAGATAATAGTGCTGTGTCACATAATACATCATTCTTTTCAGAATTTTGTGCTGATCATGGTGGTATACATAAGTCCATTCCCGCGTTGTGGTCCCTTTTCATGGACCGGGTCACATATATTTAAAATCTACGCTAATACGAGTTCGACTTTTCAAGGGTACTTGAGTAAAATATCTTTAATTTGACGCATAAAGTATAGGCCTAAATAACTTTCCAGAATTGGCAGCGTTATATGCATGCAAAGTTGATTCATTTACATTGGACCACCCTGTCCATTGCAGAATTAACAAGTTGAACAACCTAATGAGAAAATCGTTTTTAACGAGAATGCTTTTAAAAATCTTATTTATATGTCGTACCATATAAACCAAAGTGCAGCATAAACTGTTGGTCATTAAAGGAACATAAATTTTCTAAATTTATATTATTGGATTTTGGATTTAGGATTTTGTGCTATTTTAAGACATTTGACATTAATTTGACATAGAAATGATGTAGGCCTACGTTTGTCTGTAGGCTACACCAAAATGCGGTTAGCAATTGGTCCATTAAAGAATATTCTTATCTTATCTTAACTCACAAAGTCGCATCTTGATTTTGATTTTTGCACCACTAAACATTACTGTAGGCTAACTCTCTACAAGACCCAATGTGTTTTTTGGAGTCGCGTTACTTTTGAACACAACTGCTGCTTAAGAATCGTCTTAACTGACAATCTGTGTGGATTATAATTGTATTTATTGCAGACATACTTAGAAACGTTTATCGACTGAAAGCGTCAGAAGAAAAACTCCAAGAAGTCCTTGACTCGTGTTTTCAGAGTCGAGAGAAGTCGTGTGCAGCCAAGTGTAGTCTGAAGATGTCAATCTGCGCTGGATTTCAATATGGTCCAGAGAACACATGTTGCCTCGTTGGCCCGGATGTCATGTTGAACGGGTCTCGACAACCAGCGCCTGACTGGAAGATTTGGAAAAAGATTTAACTGCATCGATGACGTCTTAGAAATGAAGAAGCTGATGCTATGCGCTGTAGCCTATTCATTATGTCTGAGTTCTGACGTTGGTGATTCTCTGAAACCCGGTTTCAATATAATTATAGTAGCCTATTTGCATGCGATCACTTGTCATTTTGTTCATTATTTTTACCATATGCACTGAATACTTTGTTTTGTTGTTGTTATCATTAGAATAAACGCTTTTCCATGAAAATTGTAACTACTTGTGCAGTTTAAAAAGCGATAAACCGAAACATGCATTTCGTTTGCAAATCTAGAACATATGCTTTAAATATCAGTCCTAATTTTGCTGTATGTATGTCTACATGTAATTGCTTTATGTTGTACGCACACGGTACGGACATGTTGAATGCACCTGCACTTATACGAAAGACGCACAGTTCTTGAGAGGGGGTTGGGGGTAACCACGGTCTAGATGTTGGAGGCATGACCTGAAATTCCGAGCCGGAGCAAATGGTATGCGAGGAACGCACGAAGCAGCGATTGCCGAAGGCAAGAAACCCGTAACGACTGGGGGAGATAAATAGGGGAGCGTCGTAAGCTTACCCAGCGGGTCTGGGCGGGGCCCCAGAATCCGACACAAATTTGAGCATTAAATGTGTCGCCAAATGGAGTACAGTTAAGACTCTTGTTTGCCTCAAATTTTCTAACGATAATTTTAAAAAGTGATAAAACTATATCGATCTGTTAACAATGTACTAGACCTGCATCATAATAATAAGTTAATATATTCCGAAATCGAGATTTTAGATGTAAGAAGAACGTTGCTCTCAGTCGTAGCATTAAAACATTTAAATGTCAATCTGAACTGTCTTCTTCTGCTTTCAGTCGCAATCGGATTCTAAAAGTAAGATGAAATAAAGTAATTTAGAGTCAAATCATACAGAAACATTCTGCACTGTATTATTCTTCTATATTACTTGAGTTTAACGGATTTAGCCTGAACATTAAATTATTTCATTCGCAATCGCTGCAGGGTGGGCGACTTGCAATTAAAACCAAGAAGATGTCGCGAAGTCGTTCCAACCGGAAGCGAGGTGCACTTCTGTCCATAGGGGCGATTCGCATTGCCACAGAACATCAGGGTCAATTCTAGGAGCTATAATATATTATATAGGATGACCGTTAACTCCAGAACAACAACAAAGATTTTAGTTTTGTTTTCTAACGTCTGAGGGATCATACTATATACTTCGGGCGCGAAAAAATAATAATAGTAGCCTAATTTTCATTTATTCAACAGTCTGATTGACAGACCGCAACCGGTTACAATGCACAATAATTATTATGCAGTTTACGCAGTTTACAAGAACTCTTGATAACAGAATAGGCTACACAAATCTTAACTATAATAACTGCAAAGACAGTTGTAATGATCAGCGCGCTAACAACAGCCTACAAAGCACGCGTCTATCGTATACGGGAGAGATTTCGATCTCGGTTCCTATCGCTCTTCAATGTCTTCATGCCAGTGTGTTATCCAACGCGCCACATAAAACTGCATCTAACCTTAGACCTACATGGAAAGCAACATTACAACTAGATAACTCTTGTAAACTATCATGCACTGTTTAATATGCAAGATATGTGTCACCCGTAGACTAAAAGCTAATTCCTTATTATAAACAGTACTGTCTTCTTTGGTTATTGTAAATTTCAGAGCATTTTTCTTCTCAGAACATCTTGAACCGTTGGAAATCCTGATATGCAAATGGGTTTCAGACCTACAGGTGGCTATAGCTGGATATAGATTCTGTCTCGTTAGATGGGGAGGAGGAGGAGGAGGAGGAGAGGAAGAGTAGGAGGTTGAGGAGAAGAGGAAGAAGAGGAGAGAATGAGGAGGAGGAGGAAGAAGGGGAGAAGAGGAGGAACGACAGCCGATTAAAATTTAAGAACAAACTCAACCACCTGCTTGTTTGTATGTTCACTTGTTATAGCGCCTTTTCAAAATCTCTTTCTACTCAGAGGCGCTCCCGAATGCAGAGCGGACACTGCATCAGAGGCGCTCCCGAATGCAGAGCGGACACTGCATCGGAGTTTCACGCCGAAGCGCTGGGCAATTGTGAGTGAAGTACTTGCCCAAGGTCCTTACGCGGCGAGGTGGATTCGAACCTAGAACCTTCCGGCTCCAAGGCAACGACGCCACCACTACAAAACCGCGCCCCACTAGTAGTAGTTAATCTTCGCTTCTGGATGTCTTTTATTATTTCCTGAGGGGGGTGCTCGGTAGTACAGTGGATAGCGCGCTGGACTGTCGACCAAGAGGTCGAGGGTTCAATTCCCCGCCGGGGCAGAAATTTGTAACGAGATTTCTGTTCCTCTAGCCGACTCAGCTATGATGAGTACACGGTCAGTGGATGATGAGACGGTGAGGGAGAGGATTGACCACTGCCCTCTGGATGTCTTTTATTATTTCCTGAGGGGGGTGCTCGGTAGTACAGTGGATAGCGCGCTGGACTGTCAACCAAGAGGTCTTTTATTATTTTCCTGATTCCTCCTCTTCTCATCTAGCGCCTTTTATTTTTTTACTGATTCCTCCTCACATCTCTCATCCATCTCCTTTTATTATTTCGATCAGCAAGGAAATTAAGGTCGTAAGAATACTGTCGAAAAGTCTCTAGCTAATATATTTAGTGCGATGTGTGAATAAGCGAATATCTCGAGAAAATCGGTATTGGCTACGAAAATTATGCAACTACCGGTTGAATTGTTAAACGCAGCTCCCGTTCCCCCTCCGCCCGCAATTTGCATGTAATTCGCCCCATTTCTATACAGGTAGACGTTACCAGGAGCGGTACTACTGTTACCAAATTCTATGTACGTCGAAACGAAATAGTATCCGGCTTTACCGGGAGTGAAACGGGTCATTCCCGCACTTATAACACCATCGGTTTTGAATCTTACACTATCGAAAGTAACTCTTGTGTGAGTTTTAGCGATTAAGAATTGCCAAGTTAAAGAATGAATGCTAAGCGCGGGACCGATTGAGATAGAATCTACATACTGCTTCGTAGCTGCATCGCTGGCGCTGTTGGGTTCGTGTAGTCCTGTAATGTAAGCATCATGCATAAAGATGGACTTATACACATTTATTTTAGACGGAGGAGTGCCATCGAGTGACTTAACCATCTCTAACATGATTTCATTGTTTATTCTAAAACGAAATCCATCCATCGATTGTAATGTAATAGGATTGTTTAACGAACATTGTAGTTTATTTCGTATACTACCTAAGAAAATAGAGAATTCTTTATTTTCTCCTCTCAAGTCCTTACAACCCATTGAACGCAGACGATCGGAGCCAACGTTTAAGATTAGATCACCAGTCATGGTATCACCAGTTTTAGACACCTTCAATGTAACTTGTTCATCAACGTATTTCTTATTCGTCAAATGATTATCGTTGGACGGAGAATCGTCGTGATTCGTTATCAAATCAATGGCTTGACCCCAACTTAAAGCCTCATCCATTGCTGCTGTCAAAGGTTTCGTTGTTGGTAGTCCTTTAATTTTGTGACCACCCATTTTTAAATTTCCAGTCGCGATGTTTGCTCCATCCAATCGAAGAAAACTAGCATTTACTTGACTAAGAGTAACACCTCCAGCGATTACTCTTTGTGATGAACCAACATCGGTGTGACCAAATTTATCGACAGGCATTTTATATATAATAATAATTTTTAATGCAGATTAGTCATCGTATACATATAATTGCATTACCTGAATCTTTCGTATACGATTATCTTCCCTTTGCCATGTAGATGTAACTCTGTAATATTGATATGCATCCGTAGTAGAAATATTTAAAACTGTATCTTCAAAAGTTCTTGAAGAATAAGATAAGAATGCAAACACTACTCCATCATTGCTAGCGTATAAATCGAAATAAGATACATTTTCTCTTTTCAAAACAATTCTCCAAATTTTAACTGGCTCAGGACATTTAATTTGTAACCAAACAGTTTTATCTTCACCCGAAACCCAAGCTGCGTTAACATCGTCGGTGAGATTAGTGAAAGCATGGTAGGCTTTGTTTTCGTTATAACAAGCACTGGCACTAGCAACGAATCCTGTCACACTTTCATCAGCTTCCAAGGGAGGAATATATCCAACATGGCACTTTTTCAGAGATTTGTCGACGTAATTCTTTGTAGCAGCATCTTGAGCTAAAAGAGGATCGCTTAAATCGTTGATATTATTACTATTCATTAGGATATTTTGGTAAACGTCGATTTTTCGATCGTTAGACGCTCTACCGATTCTCATTATATTTTCTGCGCCTATTTTGCATAGAAATCCATCCGTCGATTGTAATGTAATAGGATTGTTTAACGAACATTGTAGTTTATTTCGTATACTACCTAAGAAAATAGAGAATTCTTTATTTTCTCCTCTCAAGTCCTTACAACCCATTGAACGCAGACGATCGGAGCCAACGTTTAAGAACAAGTCGCCAGTCATGGTATCGCCAGTCTTAGACACTTTCGAAGCATCAACGTATTTCTTATTCGTCAAATGATTATCGTTGGACGGAGAATCATTGTGATTCGTTATCAAATCAATGGCTTGCCCCCTACTTAAAGCTTCATCCATTCCGGCAGTCGAAGTATTCGTTACTGGGAGACCTTTTATCACATGTCCATTCATTTTTAAATTTCCAGTCGGCAGATTTGTCCCATCCAATCGAAGAAAATTAGCATTTACTTGGCTAAGAGTAACACCTCCAGCGATTACTCTTCGTGATGTTCCTCCAGCAGCGGTGTGACCAAATTTATCGATAGGCATTTTATATATATATTTATATATAATAATTTTTAATGCAAGCCGTTTATAACTTCTTGGAAATTCATTCCATCGTTCATCGTCTTCTTTAAGACATACAGACACAAATGGCCGCAAAACACTTCGTTATCCGGCTGTATTCGCTCGCTGTTATATAACACTGGACGGCGTAAATACTTTATCAGTTCCAGAGGGGGAGGAAGGCCGTAACTATCGAAATATATTTTCTCATTACCGCTCTTTAAGAAAGAGCACCAATGCTGACCGGTTCCTTTAGAATCGTCTAGATTCAATATCCCACATTCAATCCGTCTAGGTTTATTCGGCAGCTCGTCTCGCACGAAAACGCCTCTAAAATTCGGAATATTTAGTTTCTTAGCCGCTTCGATTAGATCCACATTCGACAAAGCAATATTCGGTAGCACTACTCCACAAACATCGATTTGTTTGACGCTCATTTATTTAATATAAACATTAATTAAAAGTTTTCAACGAATAGTGTCCATATGCCAAAGTATGAATGCCATCTTGCATTATTACCCGTTTATCGTCGTCTGCAGATAATGCAACTTTATTAATTTCTTCCGTATAAATATCGTGATGATAAGATCTAATAACATTCATCGTTCGTTGTTGTTCTTTTTTAGTAAATAAACAGTCTTTATAATCTTCGTGAGTAATAGTTTTCTGGACAACATTCTTCTTAATACCTTTACATTTCTTGTGCTCATCTCCAGCAGCCATCTTATAAGAATACAACTTTGCTCTGAGTCCAATAAATTCTTTTATCTGTTTCCCACTAGCTTCATCCTTGAACATTCCAATAACTTTTTTATTTACTCCAACCTCAATACCAGATGGATGATCTCTCGGGTATTCACTCGTGTCAAATCGAGTCTTAATATCGCCTGCGATATCTGAGTAAAAGTCTTCAGTTTTAATTTCGTATGTCAAAGAATCTGTATCGGTAAATAATAATTTAGCTCTATTTCCGTATTTATCCTTGATGTAATTGTAATGAAATTCATACATCAACGTTTTGCTCAAGTCTAATATACACATGCCAAGATATATAGGTTTATTATAGTACAATTTAGTTTTTTTCATGTGAACGGCTATTAGATTTTCATCGAAAATAGTACATCTCTCATAATTAGGTTTAGCGGCTAGTTCAATAGCCCTCTCCTCTTGACACACTAACTCTACATCAACACGATTTTCAATGTTCTCACAAGTTTTTCCAAAGACACTGTTATTCATTAACTTGAAAAAGTCTTTCTCAAAGTCATTAGTAGCTTTCGTTCTAAGAGCTGTATTTAAATCGATATACTTTTTCAACCAATCACTTTCTTCGAATAGTACACCTCTATGCACTTTTGTTATTTTCAAACCCAAGCTCTCATACAGCTTCAGATTATCGTAATGCAGCACATACTTCTTTTTATGGTTTAAGTTTGGAATTAACTTTTTGACTTTGTTAATCTCAATGCTTTCGGGGGCTAACGGAAAATCGTTATGCAGGTCGTGTAACTCTTTAGGATATTCCAAATCAACTTCCAATATGCATGGAATACTTCTCCAATTATTTAATTCATCTTCGTTCATCCATTTGAACCCGTGAGTAGGTAAATTTTTGATCATAGCCCATCCATATAGATTATTCGCATCCAGGTAAGTAATAAATGTAGAATTTTCGTTACTATTGAAATCGCTCATATATTTATTATTCGCTTTCCCGTAACGATTTGATATTGTGCTCACTCCTCCTCTCATCCCTTGCCTAAGCATCAGAATCATATCGTAATCATTCAATAACTCCAATTTCACGCCTGTCAATTTTAAAGCGGCATCCCAGGCTAAACCAGGAGATGTAAAATACCATGCATGGTCAAGCGTATAGTTCTTCATACACACATCTCTAAAGTTTTCGAAAACATCGGCAAGTAACAGAACATCCGAAACGTTGTATAAATCGTGATATTCTCTGAATGTTTTGCATCCAAATTCCTTCCATACCGTTTTTGCATGCTCGTAGTCTTCATCGCTAATATTCGAATCATTTAGCTTAGAATAGAATGCGGATTTTGGTGGTAGTTCGGTTTCATTAAAGGTAGTAAATGAATCGACGTAGTCATAAGGATATATGCCTTTTCTCAGCAAAAGATCGAGCTTCTTTCCAGTATATCGTTTCCCAATATTTTTACACTGGTCTTTGCTTAGGTTCCTCGATAAAGCATCAAGACTAGAAGCCATAAATTTAAAACTGTCGATAAAGCGCAATTCGCGCTTGACGGTAATCTCTTTTCCCTCTTTATTTACAAACTTATCAACAACGACCTCTCTGCTAAAAGATATATACTTTTCCTCGTTATTAGGTATGCAATTAATTTTCTCTCCATTATTACCTCTCAGTTTCTTAATGAACAGATGACAATCGTACCCGGAAAGATTATGAAACACTACAGGGAAAAACTTGGGGACTTTATAGTTTACATTACAAATGTTATGAGCAGCCCCTCTAAATTTACCGCTAAGATGACAGTGATCTCTCACTCGGTCTTCGCCCAACGGTTTTTCACAGATATGGCATATAGTAGCTCCATCAAAACACTTCTTGTCCTCTTCTGTAAATATCATCTTCTTAGGAAATTTAAATTGATTATATATTTGTTTTATATTCTCTTCTAGTTTATCTACAAATATTTGACCAACATCATCATCTTCGCTTTCAGCCGTAAACGTCACAGGATCTTGAGAATATACACTATCGTCGAAACATTTTATGTGGTAACAAAAGGAGCTAGGAATATGCTTTTGATATTTATTAGTGTACGACAACTCTGGATTTGGTTGGCATGTATCGATCGGTTTTACAAAAGACTCAAAATCTGCGTAGACTATAAACGGAACCCTCATAGAATTGTTATAATTTTTAAAACTTAACATAGTTCCTGGTTCTGGCATTTCTATTTTTTGTGCGTTATGGTGTTTGCAGTACTCATCATGGTTGTTAAGCGCTTCTGTCGTTGTGAAACCATTCATACACCTTTTACAATAGTGCGCTGAATAATGCGAATTTGCTGTTCGGAACGTCATCAATCGGTTAAAATTCTTTATCCAGCAATAATGTTTTTTTTCTCCATCAGATATAAGCAAAAGATCTACACAAATATCGCTTTCACAGTTAGACAGATAAAGCGGATAGACATGTTTTTCGTAACCAAATATATTAACACTAATATTATTATTTCTCTCAAATTTACCTATCACATTAGCATGAGTCGCTACCGGAAACTCAATACCACTCCAATTAAGTTTTTTCGATTGTTCTTTCAAAGCTTTCGTTATTTTTTCCGGATTTTTTACAACCGGATTCAAAGCTCTAGTGATACACCATTTGAAACATTCTTCGTCGTCGTTTTTCATATTTATAATAGCCTTTTTATTAGCTAAGAAGCTGGGAAGTGGAATGTAAGAACTACCTCTTAAGGGGGTATATTTTACCGTATTTATATCTAATTTTACAACAGCTTTAAATCTCCAATTACTTCCTTGCATCTGAAAACTGGCAATAGACTCCATGATTTTATCCTTCTTTCTGCTGTATATTTCATTCAAGTCGGTTGCTTCTAAAATAACTTCTGCCCTGGAAACGAATGGTATATCCTCAGAAGTCACAATTTCAGATTTCATATCTACTCGTTCCATAGTACAAGTAAGAACTAGATTAACCTTTGTTTGGCGATTACTCGATAACAGATTTACTACCTGCGGTCTGACGAAATCAAGAAACGACGAGGCGTCCATTCCATTAGTTCCATCTATTCTATATTGCTTGGTGAATCCTTTAATAGCCGACGCCGTTTCTCTAATTTTAATTTTATCAAATATCCTAGAAACAGTTGACTTCAATGATTCTAGTTTTTCATTAACCTCTGCTTGTTCGGGCACATAACTAAGTAGCCAATCCGCAAAATCATTTATTTTAGCTCTAACCCTATTTTTGTATTTTCTCTTAGGCGCTACTGGTTTGTATTTACCAGGTGTGGGTGTAAGCGTAGGAATCTTAATGTCAGGAACCGGCGAGTCGAGCAAGTGTTCAACATGGTTCATGTTTCTTAAACTACTTTTCTTTAAATCCATTTTATTTTTACCACGCAAAAATATTAATACATGTGAGATCGAAGATCCACTTATCTGTGAGTTCGAAGATCCACTTATCTGTGAGATCGAAGATCCACTAATTTCATGTCATTTTTATCTCTCATACACTTTAATTTCATATCTATCTCTCCAGACATTTCCGTTATGATAAGCTATTATGCCAGCACTCTGACCATACGTCTTAGCAGCTTTATACATCGATGGATACGAGGTAACAACGCCAGTCTCTCGATCTATAATATCTACTCTTCTCGGTTGTTTCCTGATACTACCCAGCGTGTCATGTCGATATGACACAGACTTATAGTCCGTCGGAAGAATATTCTTTTCAATCAATACAGCTATCATTTGAGGTTTGTTGAGATGCGAAGTGCCTGTAACATCGTGATGCTTGGCTAACATTCTAAGCTCTGGTAGCTTCATAATATATAAGTATTCTTTAAATCAATTTTCCATACACAACACTCATTTTCTGCCCATCCGATTGGAACTGCAGCAACCTATCTGAAATTACGACAGCATACGCTTCTGTGTCGGCTGGCACTGCTGCATTGAAAAGAGCCTTAATCTGAATATCAACGACTGAAGATTTCAAACGCTCGGATTGTTTGCTTACATCGAACACGAACAGCGGATATAATTCTTTATAATCTATAGGTGTTATATTTCCTTGCGTAATCAACTTATCCATACCATAGAATTTTTGACTAAAGGAGGACGCGTCTCTGTACGCTCTGGAGAATTGTTGATTAGGAAACGACAGGTTATGATCGACAGCTGGATATCTTTCTTGATTCATCATCACATATATGTTCTTGAGATCGCAGTGATTAAATAGCGACGGATTACTTTCCTGATTACCGCTACGGTCCGTCTGAAATCCAACGACGATATATCTAGGTTTCTCCGGTGAAGTTTTAACGCTTAATCTCCAACTGAAACTTGTCGACTGAGGAACTGTTATAGTGTCGCATTGACGAGCTCTATACGCAACTGGCAACGTTAATTTTGATTCAATCGTCTTATACAACTGCATTCGTTCCATGTCGGAAGGAATAACGTGTGGAATAAACCATGAAATTTTGTTTATCGCAACTTTTCCAGCAGCTGCAGCGTTATCTCGGAATATTGCATCATCGTCCGCTTTACGAACTAAAGTCAACGTCTGTTTAAAGCCGTAAATAATCTTGTCGTAATCATCGCAAAACCCGAAAATATGCTTCAACGGAACAATAAAGCTGAACATTCCTTTAGTGTTTGGTTTGCGAATGAGAAAGCTTTGTCTAGTGGCAAATCCGGGGTTGTCCGCAATAACAGCAGTCGCTGCAGTGTCTTTATACCACAGCTGATTTAAGCCTTGAGTCAACTGAAAATCGTTTGGATACATAAGTAAACCGAGCATCGTTGTAGCTTGACCCGGATGAAATAGCGTTTCGATTTCTTGATTAGATAACTGATAGGATATTTGACTGAATAGATACATAAGCCCATTATTCGTAAGAGCGACTAAATCGGCATTAACGTATGCGGTGTCGTCAGCTTTAATTAGTCTTCCTTCGAATTGTAGATATGACTCTGCTGGGTGACTGTATAAGTCTTGTAATTCAATATTTATTCTTATTTCACCAGAACTGTTAAGGTTAGTTCTCGCTACAGGTTCGTACTCGTGCCATTCGTATCGCTCGATACCTTCATCGATCAATGGTTGCTCTGTGAATCTTAGAATATCGGATTGCATTTTATTATACATATATTTTTAAATAAGAAAATAAATTTTTAGACCTAAATAAGAAAATAAACTTAAGCAAAATAAATTTAAACTGCCATTTTCAAACCACCTCCGTTTAAGCGTTTTACGAGATCTTGAATTCTAATAGCTCCTCCCGTCATTTCTGGATTCGATCCTAGTAATCTAGCTAGAATGACTTTAGTTTCCTGAGTTATCGGCTGCTGAACGGGAGCTTTAGGGAGTATCTTATTGAGTAATCGTTTTCCAACGTCGATCGCCTTATCCTTAGCAACACCTCCAATCTCTTTGACAGCTGTGCTCGCAATTTGTTTGGCTGCATTCGATGTCAGTAGTCTTTTGAGAAATCCTGCAATGGAATCGAATATTCCTGCTCCACCGACAACGTGTACTTTTTTATAACTTCTTCTCGCAACGACCAGCATTTCTATATCATCAATTTTTAAATTAGATCATCAATTTTTTATATTCATCTTTGGATATCACTCCCTGTCTCAGTAACTCATCCGTCATACCTACAATTTCATTTCTTACTCCTGTATTTCCCGCTTTGTAGCTATATATTCGCAACTCTAATTGTTTTACTAATTCGTTAGGATCTGAAGGAATGGTAATTATTCCGCTTCCTGTTTTACCTCTTAACTTTATGTAATCGTCCCATATGGGTTTTATTATCTTTGCATATTTTACACTTCTAGACGATTTAGGTTTGTTTGGTTTATTTGGCTGACTCATGGCATTCGTTTTAATTAGAATCTCGGCGTATTCTTCGAGATCACGATTATCATAAATTGAACTGTTTGGACTAGCTAACGTTAACAATTCCCATAATCCTGGAGTTCCTTGATAAGTTGTGGTTCCAACTGTAATATCATTTCCTTGGATTGAGGCTTCGCTGTCACCGATGTAGAATTTTCCATCTCTTGATCTTAATCCGAATGTTGTGTCCACAAGTCTTTTATCAGAAGCATATTTTTTAAGGTATTCAACTGCAATATTTCCTAATTCTAACCTTCTAATGTCTTCTACTGGGTCATCGTCATCGTACGCCTCTATAGACGGATACTGGGGAAATTGAATAGTTTTCAACGAATCTGGAAGTGATTTTAGAGCAAGTGATGTTGCTGCAGAATTATCCTTTATTGTCGACAGCAAAGCGTTTTGTTCTTTCGAAATTGCTGATTGAGAGTCGACTATTGGTTTGTAGATTTTCGTTAATTCTCGTTGAAGTCCAAGATCATCTATTCTCTCTGAGAGAAAGTTTTGTTTAATATTTTTTTTCGTTTTTAAAAACTCCTCGATAATAAAATCTCTTTTTGCAGGATCGCTAATTTTCAGTAGTGACATTTTTAATTATAATGTTTAAAACGTAACGTAAAACGTAAACGTAAAACGTAAACATAAAACGTAAACATAAAACGTACAATTTATGCATCGTAGTAATTAACATAACATATGGAGTCTTTTTCGTTTATAGTAACTGGTGAATCGGAGTTGTTTTGTATTGTAATTATTATATCCTCTGCGTCCTCTAGTACTGTACCATCTTGAAGGCTCAGTCTGAGTTGTTTCAACTTCTGTCTAAGAGAGACTAGACACATTCCACTGGTCATTCGGACTCCAAGGCCTACTTCTACTGTAATATTTGTCTTTGGTTCAATCGTTATCGCTTGCTGAGCAAAAATCTCATATCTGTCGCCTGCTCGTTGTCTTGCAGGAGCGTGAGTGACCACTTTAGGCATCCAAATTATCGGACTCACACGAGGCTTCCGTTTGGTGATAAATTTGTGTATTGGGTGACCGTATCCAGACATTTATATAAGTGGTTTTTTAAAGTAACATTCCAAGAATAGGAATATTTTTAAATGGTGAATTGGGTCCCAAGATAAGACCTTCACCGCTGATATATCCTGCTCCTCTTTTCATAAACAGACCAGAACCCGATATCGAACTACCCTTTTTCCACGGAGATAGAAAAAGACCTTCCCCAGCAGGCACTATCTTACAGCATATTCCTCCTTTCTTAACGTAGAGCACGCCTGATCCACTTATCGGGTGTGAGATCGAAGATCCACTTATCGGGTGTGAGATCGAAGATCCACTAATTTTATCGACAATTTTGGAACCAGCTGCAGAACCCAATCCTGTTAAGGCTCCTGTGGCTAAACTCGGAAGAACACTAGACAGAAGAAACTTTCCGGCTGTTGCTAAGAACGGTAGAATAGCGCCAATAAATCCGCCTTCGACTCTCGCATTGTCTTCTAATTGCTTTTTACCCATTTTAATTGTCAAACCAGTTCCATTCTGATACGCTTTAGTTAACTTGTTGATTTGCCTCTGGTTTAGAGCTAATACATGCTCACCAGTTATGTCTCCATGAGAAAGTCTTATACTCACTCCAGTTCCTACTTGAGCAGCTCGTTTAATCTTCTCTTTTTGCCCTTCAGAAATATTAACTTTGACCTTAGCGTAAGCGCTCATCTTATATTAAATATAAACTTTAAATTAAACCTCTCTTATGTGAAATCGTATCGACAATTCCTCACCTCTTAAATTAATTAGTTTTCCATTTTGGTCTATTAGTTTTGTTTCCATCGATGAAATAGAGTATAGCGTTATTGGAAGATAAACCAGATTATGAGGCGATTCGATTATCTTATAACCAGGCCCGACCGATGGAAAGAAAGAATAAATTATGTTCTCCGTAGTTCCGTTGGCATACGATGATCCTATTACATCACTCGTAACTCGTAAACTATTCACGCTGTTTATATCGACTATGTGCTCGGATTCGTTATATCCTTCGGAGTATACACGACTCTGAAATCCTAGAACGGTACTAATTGAATTTGGTACTGTAAAATCAACTTTATAGTTCTCATCAATTTCCAAAACAGCCTTCAAAGTATTGTTATTTGGTTGCAACTTTATACATTGTCCATGACCTTCTTCTTTTAGAATTCTCTGTATGTAATCGTTTAAGTCTTCGATTTCATAGCAACCGGTTGGAATGTCTAAATCTTCCCATGTTACACCGTTATCTGACGAATATACGAATTTATTATTTGTTTCATCTATATTAGGAAAACTGTAGTAAGTTTCAAGATTGACAAGAGCCATTTCATACGTTTTACTTTTGTCCAGTTCGATTAGTGGATTAAATTTCGTTCGAATTCGTGTGTTCCTTTCGCTCAACAAAATGCAAAAGGATTCTTTAGCTTCTGTGTTGCGTGCAATCGTTTGAGTATTAGATAAAATTTCGTCAAGAAGGGTTTCCATTTTAGATAGCTATTTTTAAACCTAGAATATAAAATCTTAAATTTTGTTATCATTTTATTATTGCTTTTATTTAATGTAAAATGTATCTAATCCAGATCTGTACCTGCCCTTATTTGTTTTACTAGTAAGGTCTATAACCACAAAACCATGCGTTTCATCCCACGCAGTTTTGCATAGTTTTCGAAATTCTTCTATAGTCATATCATCTACACCTATATGATCGCTGTATATATGATTAATATTTTTGAGGTCTTGAGGGAATAGACATATAAAATTGGCATTCTCCCTGATAGTTTGTCTGGGCAGCTTGAAATAATTTTGTGCTAGGTAAAAGCAATCTACATTACTATGCCTACCTCTTATATAATAGGATTCGCATTTATTTTGCCTCTCTAATTGTAAATCATCAAAAATCATGAGATTCTTTTTATCTCGACTTAAGTCTCGTGGATCTGGAACATCTTCAGAGGTTTCAAAGAACTTGCATTCTATATCCGATTTTTTGGCCATGTTTTTAGACATCTCCTCGACTACGGCTGTCGGTGATACATTTAATTTCATTATCTCATCGCGATTATCAAAAAGTCTTATAATTGCTTCCTTTGGTAATTTCTCTTCGAATGCTTTCTTAAGTATCTTATATTCTGATTGAAATAAACTTTTGCCAAAGATCTGCAGGTTATCGTAGTCTAACCAACCAGGTCTCAGTAATAAATTAAGTAGTAATATTGTCTTGCCGCATTGAGACTTACCGACGATCAAACCTCTGATGCTTCTTGGTAGGAGAGGACTGTTAAAGCGTTTAGATGTATCTTCATTCCATGACAGGTCATGGACTTCCATTTTAATTATATTATATTAAAATGGAGCACAACTCGTATTGTGTAAAATGTAAGCGACAAACTGAATCTAAAGATGTTCAACGAGTCGTCAGTAAGAATGGTAGACCTATGCTTAGGGGTGTGTGCGTTGAGTGTGGCGCTAGAAAAACTCAGTTTACTAAAATGTCCACCGCTACAGGTGGTGATTTAGTCTCAGCTCTCAATTCTGCTACTTCCAAAATTAAACTTCCATGGGCAAAATATCCGGGCGAAATGCATCTTCCAGGACATTCTTTCACGGGTCCAGGAACTCGACTGGATTTGCGTTTAAATCCTGATGGAACACCAAAAGATTGGAGTAAGCCAGTAGATAGAGTTGATGCAGCAGCCTATCGTCACGACCTAGCTTATGCTAAACATACTGATACGGCAGGGAGAAACGTCGCTGACAGAGCTATGATAGATGAATTAAATAATATACCTAATCCTTCGTTCCGCGAACGAATTGAAAGATCTATAGTTAAACCGATATTATCAACAAAAACCCATTTTGGAATGGGATTAAAAAAAAGCTCTGAGGTGGACAGATCAGCTTGCCGAGGAGTTGCATAAACCAATAGTGAGGAAGTTTAGGAAGCGAGTTGTTTATGTTCAGGGAGTGGACAGAATTTGGGCGGGTGACTTGATTGACATGCAGGCTTATGCTAAATTTAATTCTGGTGTGAAATATTTGTTAAGCGTCATTGATATATTCTCCAAGTATGCATTTATTCAGCCGTTAAAAGATAAAACTGGGAAATCTGTGGCAGATGCTTTCGTTAAAATATTTAATACGAGCAAAAGAAGGGGTGATAAACTTTGGGTCGATAAAGGAACAGAATTCTACAATAAACAGGTAAAATCATTAGGTATGGAGTTGTATTCGACTGAAAACGAAGAGAAATCTTGTATCGTGGAAAGATTTAATAGGACAGTAAAAGAGAAGATGTTTAAGTATTTTACAGCAAATTCAACTCAGAGATATATCGATGTTTTAGATAATATGGTTAGTTTATACAACAACACAAGACATTCTTCCATTAAAATGACTCCTGTTAAAGCGAGTATTAAAGCAAACGAATGGGTTGTGTGGATGAATCTGTATGGTGATGCTGTACCTGAAACTGCTAAACCTAAATTTTCAGTAGGAGATAAAGTAAGAATTTCTAAGAAGAAAAAGACATTTGAGAAAGGCTACACAAATCGTTGGACACAGGAAGTTTTTACTATAACACACATTCAGTACACAGACCCTATAACCTATAAAATCTCTGACTATCATGGAGAAGAAATAAAAGGGACATTTTATGAAGCTGAACTACAATCGACAACGCAAGATACATTTAAAATAGAGAAGATTATAAGAAAAAAAGGAAATCGGTCTTTGGTTAAATGGTTAGGCTATGATGATTCTTTCAATTCATGGGTTGATAATAAAGACTTGATATCATTGTGAATTTACTACTACTATTAGCAAATTGTTTCTACTACAGCCCTTGTGCAATCATTACTTCTCTATGAATAAGAACACGCTTTAATAACAAGTTCTACTGTTCATTCGCAGCTTGGTATCATCGATTATGTCGAAAGTAGGTCATGAAGCACGCTGACTAAAAAAAAAAGGTCGTTAACTTTCTTGGGCGGTCAAAATCGAAAAACAAAATTCTTGACTTTTTGGGACGGATTACAAAAAAAAAAAAAAAAAAAAAAAAAAAAACACCCAAAAAAAAACCTAGAAAAAAAGTTAGAAAAAAAACCTAGAAAAAAAGTTAGAAAAAACCTAGGAAAAAAGTTAGAAAAAAACCTAGAAAAAAAAACCTAGAAAAAAAAGTTAGAAAAAAAAGTTAGAAAAAAAAACCTAGGAAAAAAATTAGAAAAAAAAGTTTATTTGCGTCTTCTTGTCCTGTAAAGTTGTCTATCTGTGCTGCACACGATGCGCTTGAGCGCGCGGCAATCGCCTGCAGCAGTCACATCACTGCAAACTAGACCAAAATAACTCACAGAAATTCTTAAAAATAAATCGTGAGTTACAAAGAATGTGTGAGTTAATTTGACCTAGTTCCAGCCGTCATCGCTATTTATAGCCAGGTGTAGGCTGATCTATTATATAGTCATTGCTACAGCCGAGCCTGCGACGTAGCACACACGAGAAGGGTGGTGGTGGTCACGCACGGACAGACACACACCCGCTCATACACTCCTACGTCTGGCGTCTGACTCAGAGTATAGACGCATCAGCAGCCAAAAAAAAAGTCAAGTTATCCATTATGCTTCTGATTTTAACACCATTTTAGCTTCAATAGGAAAAACACCAGCTTATCCATTCTGTAAAAAAAGTCGTATCTTAAACCATTTTACAAAGAAATTAACTGGTTTCTAGCACTAATTAAACTCATTTTTCTTCAAGGGAAAACACCCCCCAGCTTATCCTTTAGCGTCATTTTAACTTAATTTATCTTCAATATCAGGCTTCTTAAAAAATAGCTAAGTAATTAATTATGCATCAGGAAAATAATAAAAGACCCCCAAAAAGAAGAGGAGGAATCAGGGGGAAATAATAAAAGACATCCAAAGGAGAAGAGGAGGAATCAGGGGGGGGGGAATAATAAAAGACATCCAAAGGGGAAAAAAGACTTCATTTTCAAGGCCTTGGCATATGAAGGCGGTGGTCAATCCCCTCTCTCTCGCCGTCTCATCATCCACTGACCGTGTACTCATCATAGCTGAGTCGACAGTCCAGCGCGCTATCCACTGTACTACCGAGCACCCCCCTCAGGAAATAATAAAAGACATCCAGAGGGCAGTGGCCAATCCTCTCCCTCACCGTCTCATCATCCACTGACCGTGTACTCATCATAGCTGAGTCGGCTAGAGGAACAGAAATCTCGTTACAAATTTCTGCCCCGGCGGGGAATTGAACCCTCGACCTCTTGGTCGACAGTCCAGCGCGCTATCCACTGTACTACCGAGCACCCCCCTCAGGAAATAATAAAAGACATCCAGAAGCGAAGATTAACTACTACTCCCACTGCTGATTCGAGCTTGGAAATGCACATGATGTTACTTTTGCAAAAATTGTGTTTCTCGCTTTAAGCAGACGACAGAGTCGCTGACTTTAATAGAAATGCTTTTTTTATGCGACCGGGTTCAGACCAAGTCCAATGCTAAACTCGCTGATCCTTTCGCTCACTGTTCGATATGACAGAAGCACCTATGAAGAAAATCATGATCATTCCGATGACGATGCCACAGACGGACAGACAGATTGACAGGCGTCCAAGACGACGGGCAAATGCCACATCCCCGGATGAAGCAGAACACTGCGCGATCACTGAAAAAGAAACCAAAGAGACAGACGGGAAAATCACAGTAGCACACACGCACGCACACACACACACACACGCACACACGCGCACACACACGCACACACACGCACACACACACACACGCACACACACACGCACACACATACACACGCACACACACACGTGCACACACACGCACACACATACACACGCACACACGTGCACACACACGCACACACACACGCACATACACGCGCACACACGCACACACACACACGCACACACACACACACACGCGCATACACACGCACACACACATACACACGCATACACACGCACACACACATACACACGCACACACACACACACACACGCACATACACACACACACGCGCACACACACACTTGTGAATCTTTATTAGGCGCTTGAAGGAAATCCATCATTGGTGTTAGAGTCTCGATCAGAAGAAAACTACAAGTTTTGCTCTTGATTTAACCATCTGTGTATATCTATTATATAGGCCGCCTATAGCCTATTATAATATTACACATAATATTATATATTGTATCGATTATATATATATATAACCTATATTATATATTTATTATATATACAGTAGGCCAGTGGTTCCCAACCTTTTTGGACTTTAGGGCCACTTTTTCTGAGTTAAAGAACATTAGGGGCCACAAGGCTAAAATTTAATTGACTAAGAGCATATAAAATTGTTATAGATCTAATAGATTAAAAATAGAATGTTTGATGTTATTTATAGACGTCAAAATAAAATAATTTATAATATAAACAATTAAGCTTAGGACATATGTTATATCCTGTCCAAATTGTCAATTTTTTCATATATTTTTGTTAATTCTTTGAGAGATGAGGGCCACTTTTGAGGACTGGCGGGCCATTTTTTGAGGCCTCGCGGGCCACTTTTGGCCCGCGGGCCACGGGTTGGGAACCGCTGAGTAGGTATATAGTGTCGTTGACGCCAGGTTAAAAAAATTGCGAAAGAATGAAGCGGTGTGCTTAATTTTTGGATCTGCATGAAGATTTCATCAGAAAGTTTCCGTGGAAAGGAGTCTCTCCTCTCCGACGGTCCTTCTCCTCCCATACTTCTCCTCCCTTACTTATCCTCCCCTACTTATCCTCCCCTACTTATCCTCCCCTCCTTCTCCTTCCATACTTCTCCTCCCTTACTTATCCTCCTCTAACTTCGCCTCCTCTACTTCTCCTCCCCTACTTCTCCTCCCCTACTTCTCCTCCTCTAACTTCTCCTCCCCTACTTCTCCTCCCCTACTTCTCCTTCCTTACTTATCCTCCCCTACTTATCCTCCCCTCCTTCTCCTCCCCTACTTCTCCTCCTCTAACTTCTCTTCCTCTAACTTATCCTCCCCTACTTCTCCTCCCCTACTTCTCTTCCTCTAACTTATCATCCCCTACTTCTCCTCCCCTACTTCTCCTCCTCTAACTTCTCCTCCTCTACTTCTCTTCTCCTACTTATCCTCCTCTAACTTCTCCTCCCCTACTTCTCCTCCCCTACTTCTCCTCCTCTAACTTCTCCTCCCATACTTCTCCTCCCTTACTTATCCTCCCCTACTTATCCTCCCCTCCTTCTCCTCCCCTACTTCTCTTCCTCTAACTTCTCCTCCCATACTTCTCCTCCCTTACTTATCCTCCTCTACTTATCCTCCCCTCCTTCTCCTCCCATACTTCTCCTCCCTTACTTATCCTCCTCTAACTTCTCCTCCTCTACTTCTTCTCCCCTACTTCTCCTCCCCTACTTCTCCTCCTCTAACTTCTCCTCCTCTACTTCTCTTCTCCTACTTATCCTCCTCTAACTTCTCCTCCCCTACTTCTCCTCCCCTACTTCTCCTCCTCTAACTTCTCCTCCCCTACTTCTCCTCCCCTACTTCTCCTCCTCTAACTTATCCTTCTTTACTTCTCCTCCCCTACTTCTCCTCCTCTAATTTCTCCTCCCATACTTCTTCTTTCTTACTTATCCTCTCCTACTTATCCTCCCCTCCTTCTCCTCCTCTAACTTCTCCTCCCCTACTTCTCCTCCTCTAACTTCTCCTCCCCTACTTCTCCTCCCCTACTTCTTCTTCCTTACTTATCCTCCCCTACTTATCCTCCTCTAACTTCTCCTCCCCTACTTCTCCTCCTCTAACTTCTCCTCCCCTACTTCTCCTCCTCTAACTTCTCCTCCCCTACTTCTCCTCCTCTAACTTCTCCTCCCCTACTTCTCCTCCCCTACTTCTCCTTCCTTACTTATCCTCCCCTACTTCTCCTCCTCTAACTTCTCCTTCCCTACTTCTCCTCCTCTAACTTCTCCTCCCCTACTTCTCCTCCTCTAACTTTTCCTCTCCTACTTCTCCTTTCTTACTTATCTTCCCCTACTTATCCTCCTCTAACTTTTCCTCCCCTACTTCTCCTCTTCTAACTTCTCCTCCCCTACTTCTCCTCCTCTAACTTCTCCTCCCCTACTTCTCTTCCTCTAACTTCTCCTCCCCTACTTCTCCTCCTCTAACTTCTCCTCCCCTACTTCTCCTCCCCTACTTCTCCTTCCTTACTTATCCTCCCCTACTTATCGTCCTCTAACTTCTCCTCCCCTACTTCTCCTCCTCTAACTTCTCCTTCTTTACTTCTCCTCCCCTACTTCTCCTCCTCTAATTTCTCCTCCCATACTTCTTCTTTCTTACTTATCCTCTCCTACTTATCCTCCCCTCCTTCTCCTCCTCTAACTTCTCCTCCCCTACTTCTCCTCCTCTAACTTCTCCTCCCCTACTTCTCCTCCCCTACTTCTTCTTCCTTACTTATCCTCCCCTACTTATCCTCCTCTAACTTCTCCTCCCCTACTTCTCCTCCTCTAACTTCTCCTCCCCTACTTCTCCTCCTCTAACTTCTCCTCCCCTACTTCTCCTCCTCTAACTTCTCCTCCCCTACTTCTCCTCCCCTACTTCTCCTTCCTTACTTATCCTCCCCTACTTCTCCTCCTCTAACTTCTCCTTCCCTACTTCTCCTCCTCTAACTTCTCCTCCCCTACTTCTCCTCCTCTAACTTTTCCTCTCCTACTTCTCCTTTCTTACTTATCTTCCCCTACTTATCCTCCTCTAACTTCTCCTCCCCTACTTCTCCTCTTCTAACTTCTCCTCCCCTACTTCTCCTCCTCTAACTTCTCCTCCCCTACTTCTCTTCCTCTAACTTCTCCTCCCCTACTTCTCCTCCTCTAACTTCTCCTCCCCTACTTCTCCTCCCCTACTTCTCCTTCCTTACTTATCCTCCCCTACTTATCGTCCTCTAACTTCTCCTCCCCTACTTCTCCTCCTCTAACTTCTCCTTCCCTACTTCTCCTCCTCTAACTTCTCCTCCCCTACTTCTCCTCCTCTAACTTTTCCTCCCTTACTTATACTCCCCTACTTATCCTCCTCTAACTTCTCCTCTCCTACTTCTCCTCCCCTACTTCTCCTCCTCTAACTTCTCCTCCCCTACTTCTCCTCCTCTAACTTCTCCTTCCCTACTTCTCCTCCTCTAACTTCTCCTTCACTACATCTCCTCTTCTAACTTTTCCTCCCCTACTTCTCCTCCTCTAACTTCTCATCCCCTACTTCTCCTCCTCTAACTTCTCCTCCCCTACTTCTCCTCCTCTAACTTCTCTTCCCTTACTTCTCATCCTCTAACTTCTCCTCCCCTACTTCTCCTCCTCTAACTTTTCCTCTCCTACTTCTCCTCCCTTACTTATCCTCCCCTACTTATCCTCCTCTAACTTCTCCTCCCCTACTTCTCCTCCTCTAACTTCTCCTCCCCTACTTCTCCTCCCTTACTTATCCTCCCCTACTTATCCTCCTCTAACTTCTCCTCCCCTACTTCTCCTCCTCTAACTTCTCCTCCCCTACTTCTCCTCCTCTAACTTCTCCTTCCCTACTTCTCTTCCTCTAACTTCTCCTCCCCTACTTTTCCTCCCCTACTTCTCCTCCTCTAACTTCTTTTCCCCTACTTCTCCTCTTCTACTTCTCCTCCTCTAACTTCTCCTCCCCTACTTCTCCTCCCCTACTTCTCCTCCTCTAACTTCTTTTCCCCTACTTATCCTCCCCTACTTCTCCTCCCCTTCTTCTCCTCCTCTAACTTCTCCTCCCCTACTTCTCCTCCTTTAACTTCTCCTCCCCTACTTCTCCTCCTCTAACTTTTCCTCCTTTACTTATCCTCCCCTACTTATCCTCCTCTAACTTCTCCTCTCCTACTTCTCCTCCTCTAACTTCTCCTCCCCTACTTCTCCTCCTCTAACTTTTCCTCCCTTACTTATCCTCCCCTACTTATCCTCCTCTAACTTCTCCTCTCCTACTTCTCCTCCCCTACTTCTCCTCCTCTAACTTCTCCTCCTCTACTTCTCCTCCCCTACTTCTCCTCCCTTACTTATCCTCCCCTACTTATCCTCCTCTAACTTCTCCTCCCCTACTTCTCCTCCTCTAACTTCTCCTCCCCTACTTCTCCTCCCCTACTTCTCGTCCTCTAACTTCTCCTCCTTTACTTCTCCTCTCTTACTTATCCTCCCCTACTTATCCTCCTCTAACTTCTCCACCCCTACTTCTCCTCCCCTACTTCTCCTCTTATAACTTCTCCTCCCCTTCTTCTCCTCCTCTAACTTCTCCTCCCCTACTTCTCCTCCTCTAACTTCTCTTCCTCTAACCTTTCCTCCCCTACTTCTCCTCCCCTACTTCTCTTCCTCTAACTTATCATCCCCTACTTCTCCTCCCCTACTTCTCCTCCTCTAACTTCTCCTCCTCTACTTCTCTTCTCCTACTTATCCTCCTCTAACTTCTCCTCCCCTACTTCTCCTCCCCTACTTCTCCTCCTCTAACTTCTCCTCCCATACTTCTCCTCCCTTACTTATCCTCCCCTACTTATCCTCCCCTCCTTCTCCTCCCCTACTTCTCTTCCTCTAACTTCTCCTCCCATACTTCTCCTCCCTTACTTATCCTCCTCTACTTATCCTCCCCTCCTTCTCCTCCCATACTTCTCCTCCCTTACTTATCCTCCTCTAA